>JACVVK020000082.1:1085000-1132500 GCA_018292915.2 Batillaria attramentaria
CTAGTTTGGCACTAGCAGCCCGCGGGCCTAGGCTGCCGAGGTTACAGAACACGGATGCAAATTTGGAGGAAAATATTCCTCTTACACATAACGTTGCATATGACACCCTAGAAATGCTATAAAATTCACAAAAAAAAATCACAAAAATCCGGCAACCAAAGACTCGTGTGTAGAGTAAATTTCAACAAATTCCAATATTCCGTTTTTTGGCAATGTTGGCAGCGACCACATACCCCCTCATTCCTCGGTCGTCTGCTGGCTCCTGTGCCAGCTGCGCATGAATACAAATAGTCCACAAGCCAGGCTCAATTTTCCCTAATTTTACTATTACTGGCATGAAACTTAGTTACAGAGCCAACAAAAAGCACCAAATTGCCATTTTATACTCTGCACACAAATTTTAAAAGGGGCAAAAACTGACGTTCTACTATATTTAGCATAGTTCCTACTACTGACATGACCCAGAATCTACTAGTGGTCTGTAGCCTATAAATTAGCAGCCGCAGTTTTGGACATAGGCGTGAAAAGGAAGGTACAGTGCACCGATTTCCAGCCGCAGTTTTAGACATAGGAATGAAGAAGGCACGGTACACCGATCACCAGCCGCAGTTTCGGACATAGGAGTGAGAGCGAAGGTGCAGTCCACGTCAAGAGGCCCTCATGCTGCAGGCGCCTAATACCAGCTGCCAAGGGCATGAGGGTCTGCGGTCAGAAAAGGAAAGAGAACTACCGTGACCCACTTCTGCGGGACAAGTAAAAATTGAAAGCTAGTAACTCCTCTTTCGCGTAAGCTCCTGTCTACATTGACTGTCACTGTTTATTTGGCATGACATTGTGGGCTAGGGCACTAGTCGTAAACTATGAAGACAACCGAAGATGCGCATACAACTATGTGAAAAAAACAACAATAACAACAAAACCTGACGGGGTGTAACACCGTCTGCAACGTGTCTCTACACAGTGGGTGTTCGTGGTGTGGCCATCATTCTCATCCCTGTCTCTGTCCTCATCACGGCCGCTGGTTTCTTGGACACGATGTGGTTTGGGTCCAGAGAAAATGTGAATCTGAAATGGAAGTAGGCGGACCATGCGAAACAAATATATGAGTGAAATGTGCCATTTTTCAAGTTCAACAATAATGTATCTACCTCCGTTGTGGTTAGGGATGTCTTTCATCTAGAACGAAGGTGATTTCTAAGACGGGAGAACGAGAAAAACGAGAGTCTTGACCCTAATGGCATTCTGGCCGACTGACCACCTTGGGAAAGACAGTACGATATTCTGCAAGCTGAACTATCCCTTCCTTCCTCGAGTTGTATGCAAGAACTCAGGGCTGCTGGAAACGGTAGGTTGCATGTGTGCTCAGTTCTGTTGCTGTGGACGGTATCATTAATTAGATGAATATAATTTACAGTTGAATGCGAGTTACCTCACAAACGTACTGGGCGTTCTTTTCCAGACTCCATACAAATTCACTACCATTCTTTCAACAAAATTGAAAATGAAGTTAAACATGAAAAGAGTACTGCAGGTCTTACCTTCTGAGCAGTCGGCTGAGGACCACCTTCTGTTCGTTCAAAGCAAAGTGCTGTCCGATGCAGTTCCTGCGTTCAAAATAAATACAGTCAGCTTGTCACGTTGATACTGTTGTCACCATTGGCTCATGGTCACCATGATACGGTGACCATGACAATGAATGACGTTGGAGTGTGCGAGAAAATGGCGAACGGATGAGCAAGTGCATGTGTGTGTGCTTGTGTGTGTGTCTTCTACAACTGGATTGGCCCAAGCATTCCGTCTGCAGTTCTCCTGACTGGTAACCTGCATGTTGTTCGTCGTGTTCGTTTCCTGCATGGTGTGCGTGAGTGTGTGTGGATGGTTCGTCTGAATGCATGGGTTGCTTTACACCGCCTCAACGGCCATACACCACATCCTGACAATAGCAACACATAATCGGCTTGTAGTCAACCACCGGAGACGACTACAATACTTTAGTAAAATGAAAACCTAAAGCCGGACAGACAGAAGGACAGACAGACAGAACAAACTAACCCAATCATTATCATCGTTGTAATCATACTTGCCTGGGCCCAGCCGAGAAGGGGACAAAGGCGTAGCTGTCCTTATCCTTCATGTTATCCGGGTGGAACCGCTCAGGTCGGAATGTCCAGGGATCAGGCCAAACATCCTCGTTGTGGTGCAGATGCTGGATGTTGATGGTACACAGTGTACCTACTGGCAACGTCACACCCTCCACTGTCATTGGCTGAGTCAGTACACGGGAGATAAACGGTACGGGACAGTGGAGTCGCATGCCTTCCTTAATCACCATGGTCAGATAATCCAGTCTGGACAGATCACTCCTGTAAGCAAACAGTTCCGTCAGGGATAAGCTGTTTGCTGTAAAAAGAGGCACATAAAGCAGTATAGAATACAATTTCGCATGACTGTGAGATCGTATGGTCTTGGCTGTACGCGAAACTTGACGGAAACGAAGCAGTTATATTAACGTTTTCCTTGCTTTTATTTGAACATGCGAAGAAAGGCCCAAGAGTCAAATTTGACTCGATTCTTTGAGTCTTGCACACGAAGGAAAAGAGAAAAACGCTGAGAACTGTGAAGCTGAAATTTGTTCGAAAACGGGAAAGGTTGTAGGCGTTCATCACGTCTCTCAAACAGGGCAGTATTCATTTTCTATTTACCACTCAATGTTGTCCGAGTCCCTTCCCTCCAGAATGTGATCCACCTCTGCCTGTACTCTCTCTTGGTACTCGGGATGTTCACACAGTGAGTATAACGTCCAAGAGATGGCGCTAGCTGTAGTGTCGTGACCTGTATGTCATTAGTGTAAACAGTTACATGCTTCACATAAAAAGGCGTCCGTGTGGATAAGTCATGTTATTATGGATGTTATGAATGGATGTCGGATGAAACTGTGACAAAACTGACGTAGTAAAATCCTCATTAATTTCTGTTTTCGTTCAGTGTCACTGACCTTCAGTAAGGACCTTGCCTTATTTATATAAAGTGAATGTAAACTGGTTGGCACATTGTAGCTCTCACCTTCAAACAAGAATGTATCGACCTCGTTTCGGATGTCGAGTGGCGTCATACCCTGCCCGTGATCGTCCTTAGCCGTTAGCAGGATGTCCAGAAAATCCAGGTAAAGCTTCTGGGGAGGTCCGTCCCTCTCCTTTGACACAAACAGACACCATTTTTATCATCAGGAGTTGAAATACATTCAACACATCAAAACAATTTTAACTTGCTTTAGAATCAAATCCTATGACAGAAATCATGTGTCTCTATGGCAAATGTATCATGTGTTGCATGAATCACTCCCGTGAAACCACATCAACGGATATAAGATACGTCAGACGGGCGGATTATTCAAAATACCCACAGGTAGGCCAAAGAGCGTACCAGGCACTCCTTTCTGGTGTTGATGACCTTCTCGGCGACGGAATGGACAAAGTCACACTGTTCTCGGAACCTTCTCCCGTTCTTTGTCAGGTTGTAGACGAAGTCTTTGTACAGCAGCCAGTTTCTGTCATGATTGAAAACGGGTGCAATAGTACAAGTACGACAGTAGTAACACTTTTTTGTTTATTTGTTTGTTTGTTTGTTCCATGCTACTTTTGCACTGAGAATATTCATATCTCTAGAACTGTTTGTCAGGGTGTTGCCAGCTGGGTGGGCAACCTTCGTCTCGGCGGCTTATCAGCTCACTGACGTCCTATCTCTACGGCATGGACTGTCTAAACCCTCACCTGAAATTTCTACAGTAGATATCGGGCTGTCTCGGTGAAATAAATAAACACACCAACACGTAAAGCTTCGGAGAAATCTCACCTGCCTCTCTCTGCCCACAGTCCCGTCAGCTCGGTGACTGCCTGCACATACGGGTGGGACTCCCTGTCCCAAAGGAAGATTTCATTGAATCGATTTTTCAGTAAATGGATCGACTGACTGATTTACGTACAATTGTTGCAAAGGCTGGGGGGGGGGGGGGGGTCTGGGGGTTTAACGTTCTTTTCCACCACATAGGGTGATATCAAAGACGGGGCAACGATGAAAAAGCCAGCACAAATAATTATTTGGCCCCAGCCAGAATCGAACTCACGACCCGAGCATCAGAAATCCAACGCTCTACCATTCGACCACCCCGGCTCCCCGTTGCTAAGGCTGATATTGAGGTATACATGTACACGCAAAATACACACACACACACACACACACACACACACACACACACACACACACACACACACACACACACACACACACACACACACACACACACACACACACACAGACACAGACACACACACACACACACTTACCCTTTCAGCTGGATGTCATCCTTGTAGCTCATGGCACACTGAAGGATGACGTCAAGGGTACACAGACTGATGACTCCAAACATCTCAAATATCTTCTTGTCTTCGGCATACTTCTCTATGTTCCTCTGTAACAAAACGAGTATAGCGGACGATTAAAGCATACCACCAAAGGCTTTTTGTACATTACGCACTGTAAAGTTCTACGTCCCTTCTGATAAAATACTAACCACAAGTACGTCACAGGCGGCGTTACTGACGGCCACGTATGGTTTGAGGATGTCAAAGTGGAAGGCAGGGGTCAGCAGACGACGGGAGCGGGCCCACTTACTTCCACTGGCGATCAACAGACCCTCTCCCAGCCAGGGCAGAGCCATGTTGTAGTAGAACGGTTTTGGCTCTGGCCAAAAATACATACATGAATATTAACAACGTCCTTTTTTTTCTCACCTCCTGGCGGATACTAGAATTATATCTGAATCAGCTGTGTACGACTGCGCTTGCGGCGGTTTGTTTCCGATTTCCCTATTCATAAAATAGGGTATGTATAGGTCAAGTTTCGTCCGGAGGCAGTCCCGGCTGGGGCCAAATATTTGTGCTGTTTTTTTCATCGTTGCCCCGTCTTTGATATCACCCGTATGTGGTGGAAAAGGACGTTGAACCCCCAAACACCCACTCACCCACCCAGGCTAGTCCGGAGGCAGGCCCCCAAGCCTTCAGGACAGACTTAGACCCCCCAAAAAGTAGGGCTGGTAAAAAAAAAGCCCCCCCCCCCCTCATTTTTTCTCCAAAACAAAAAAAGCAAACACAGCGTATATGTGTGTCAATCTTGTGAGTGTGCACCTGTTGTTTTCAGCAGCTGTTTCACCGAGTCCGGGTGATTGAAGCTGATTGATGGAGTGAAAGGCCCGAGCCAGAACCGGTACATCTTGGGATGTCGCAAACTCATCTGCTTGAAGTACTCCAGTCTCTCCGATTGTTTGCGACCTCGAACCTGTTGAAAATTCAACAGCAAATAATTCATTCTTTCTCTGTCTGCTCTCCCGATCTGTGTGTGTGTGTGTGTGTGTGTGTGTGTGTGTGTGTGTGTGTGTGTGTGTGTGTGTGTGTGTATGTGTGTGTGTGTGTGTGTGTGTGTGTGTGTGTGTGTGTGTGTGTGTGTGTGTGTGTGCAGTAGGTCAGCAGACGGAGTCAGATTTCGGTCTGTTACTGGCAGTCAGTTACCTAGTCTTCCACAGAAGAGCCCGAAACAGATGGGTGTAGGTTTACCGCACCTATAGCATAGACATCCAGACAGATGTAAAACAGTAACCCACCTTGTGTAGATTACCCCAGATCCAGCTGAAGTCCGTTTCCCCAGGCAGACTGTTGAAGAACTTCAAGAAGGAACGATACGCAAGCAACCAGCGGATTAACTGCACCACCACAGTCGTCACTACGACCACGACAACCGCTTGGGCCAGCGGCGACATCGACGAGAAACCCACGACCATCTTTCAAGAGTTGGGACTGCGATACTGAACTGAAACGGAAATGCCTGGAATGGATGGTCATAATGAATTCTCACCGACAGCCCGTTCATCTTATGATCATGTATATACTTAATACTGGCTCTGTCATACCTAACACTGCAGGCCACGCATGTATAATCAAAAATCGCAGCCCGAGGAAAGTCATGGGGGCGAATGTGATGAGAAAAAAAATATCTGTGTCTGACCAAACAGTAATCTGTTATTGTGTCCTAGGCCACAGCAAAACTACTCGTTTGCCAGTAGCACGGATCTGCCGCAGCCTAGTTAACTAAAAGTCCTGTTGGGTAAGTCAAAAGCTGTGGACAGTGTGTTGGTTTTTTTTCTGTGCACAGTCAACAGTACTCTGTCACAGTCACCAAGTTCTCTGTGTTACAGAAACCCCTGTAAAACTGATCCGGGGTTGAGACTGCCTTTACTTCGATACCGACCGAGAAATGACTTAGAACTGGTTTCATATCACCTTTTCACGTCTTGCTCGTGCATCACACAGTGATATGGACTGATGTGCCTCATTCAGTGTCCAAAGGCGCACTGCAGTTGGAGGAACGCAAGCTCAAGTCTGGGTTTTGCTGATGTTGCTGGTTGGTTGGTTAGTTGACTGGCTGGATGGTTGGTTGGTTGTTGTTTATAAAGTTTTCGAAGTGTTAAACATTGTGACCATGCTCAGTGTAACAGGGTTAACTGGGCACTTACGCAGAGTTCAGATAAGAGAAAACAACAGCAACTGACAAAAACACAAAAAACAACACTATTGCTTTCTGTTAATGCATCAGACCTTTAACCATATAATAATGATCAGTACTGATTGCGCACACTGTTGAAAAACTGCTAAACCGGCAGAACCGGACTGACGTCCTCGTTCTGCATTGCCACAATGCAGTTTCGTCCCATTGGACTATTGAATCAATCTCTCTCTCTCACACACACACACACCCACACACACACACACACACACACACACACACACACACACACACCGGGGAGACTGAGCTGCGCCGGACGGAGTTATTCCGCCATTCCGAGAATCAGTTGAAACATCTCTCCCGGTCATCAGTCATTTCTCGTCAATCCGGCTCCACTGACCCCAGGACTGACGGCGACTGTCGATCCCAGATCAGTTCCGGCACTTACATTGACTACATTACATCAGTAACTGACAGCTATGAGTTTAGTTTCAAGTTGCGGCGTTACTGGCCGACACTGACGTGACACTGACTCGGATACGACCATGTCAGTCGATCCGGCACTGAATATCAAGTCAGTTTCAGAGTGTCCGCGGGCCGAACTGTGACTCTGTGACTGGATAATCATCACGTACACTGACTTATGTGTATCAGTGGGGCACCACATGATTCTGTGCACAGAACATACAGAAGTAAGCCAGTGTACGAATGGAGTCCCACGTACGTAGTGATGTCAGTCTTAGCACCGCCTGTGACTTACCTGTCTGTGAGGGGTGACTGACGTACACACTGACTAACCGGCTGCTACTGACTCTCAGTGCTAGTCATGTGGCTGGGGCACTGATGGTGCAACTTGAAAGTTCAGTGCACCATTGAGTCTAGCCCTGGTGCACCCTTCCTTTTCGGGATGTGTTTGAGCCCTCTGCGCTACCTGCCTATCCTCACTCTGTCAGTGCTAAAACAGCAGCTATGTGGCCCGGATGGCGTCACAGCGAGCACCGCCTACGCCGGGTCCGGTCAGGTGTACTGAAGCGGTTTAGCCCATGGCGGCCTGGTTGAGGTCAAGTTCACCGCCGGGGCCGCACTGACGGTGCTTTTGGTCTGCCCTTTGCACTGAAGCGGGGCCGGTGTCTGGGAAAGCTTACTTTTGGTCCATAATGCGGGGCCCTTCACGGTACCACAACTGAAACTGGCTGAACCAGACAATCTTAGTGACACAAGAGTGACAGCGCAGAGTGCATAGTACTAACCGACAACTGACTGAAGTAAGTGTACCTGATTAGTACAAGTGTACTACTGACCTTTCTTGGATGTACGTCAGTGTATGTGAACGGCTCAGTGCTATCAACTTGGCCGGTTCTTACTACGCAGGTATTAGTCAGTGACTGGTTTCAATTATGCGAAGACACTGGCGCCCGGTACACGTGGCTGGTACTTGTTTAATTTTTAATCACCTATTCAGATTGACTGACTGACGTGACCGCACTCCGGCGACACTGTTCGGCCAGGAACGGTCGGAACCGGCCGCAGGCTAGTAGTGTCAGTTCGGCCTAAAAAACTGAAAACTGATGCGTCAGTCAGTTACCGCCGTCAACAGAATAAGGATGGCCATTACAGTCAGTGTATGCACACTATCAGTCATACTGTCCTGTTTTTATTTTTATAATTTATATTTCTGATAATTTCTACTGAGTGCCGAAAAAACATGCACAAAAGTTTGCCCTATATGTTTTTCTTGATGACAGATCAGTGCCGGCTTCTCACTGAGTGTCTCAACTCGATTCAGTATCCGTAGTCCGCGTCACTGAACAATCTGAGATACTACCACACGTGCTAACTAATATTTATAGTGGTGTTTTACAACGCAAGATCTTTTGTACATTATACATGTACTGCACTCCGCTAACGAAAATCGTACTTACTGCGGTGGAGATGTAGCTCAGCGGGTTAGCGCAAGTGAGTTCGGCGGAGCCCCGATATTTACGAAACTTCCTAATAATAAAGTCAGCCAGCTCAGCTTGGCTCAAGGGCAATCACTCTGCTTGCAATTCTGGGAAGAAAACAACATGCTCAATTCGAAGGTAATCAAAATTTCTTCAGTAATCTTGCAGGCAACACAGTGTTTATGACTGTCGGACACTGATACGCATTCCAAGACGAATTTACGCGAGGTGTGTGTAACGTTTTGCTGGTGCTGTCAACTTCAATGTCAGAAGCGAGACTGTAGAGGCCAAGGTCGTATTTTTTGTAAACAACAAAACGCAGACGTGTTGAAGACTGTCTTAGCGGTTTGGACTTGCCTACTTCTAGTTCTACACTGGAGCGAGATGCGATTTAAATTATGCAAAATTCTTGCATGACTGTCAAAATCACATAAAACTGACAGCAGTTTGTTTTTTCATGATGTATCTTAGCATAAGAAATTCCCAAAGCCAGTATCCCCCCCCCCCCCCACACACACACACACAGTGTTTGGACGGACTGGAGTGTCAAAACTTCACCGATCACACTTGTCTAACCAAACGTGAAGTCTATATATACACAGTTTCTTTTCTTTTATTAATCTGGTCCAAGTCAGGCGCCTATACATCATATATGCTTCAGTGTCAATTGATGCATAAATGTATTATTTGTTACTAATGTTAGTGTAATTCGGTCTGTAAACCTGTAGCTGCCTTATTCTTTTCCAGATTCGTGTGTTGCTTGGTCACCCATGGTCTGCTGTATAGATATGTACACTGCATATAAATATATGAACCTACCGATTGATGTGCTGCTGGGGTGAGTTACCATGTTTCTGCTGCTCGGGTATGTCTCCATCGCACTGGTGCAGTGGTACCGACAGTATTGCCGGTGTTCACGATACTCCCAGGTGATGCTGAGAGCGCTGCGTACTGGCAGCGTCCTTGTTCAGCGTGGGAAGTCTGCAAAACATGGCAGTGTGGGGGCGTTGCTGAACTCACCATTACTGAGCTGCTCACGTTCTTACAAGGAAACACAGCTGCTGTCAGAGGACGCCTTGGCCATTTCAGTTGTAAACCCAAGGGTTTGTATACGCAAAGTTTCATCACAGCTTTCTCTTTGCGTTGGTTTTTGGTACTCATTTACCAAACAAGATGAATAGCACCAAAAATAACAGTAAACGAAACAAAAAGAAGACCATATGTTATATCAAAATCAGTGGAAACATCAACATCCACAAAAATGTACAAATAATACACTTACGATAATTTTACTTTTCAGTTGTGTTAGCAGCTTGCTGGTGTGCCAGTTGTCAGATGGAAAATGGTCGCATGCATGAGGGATGCTTTCTTTGTGAAAGTGAATTCTTTTGTGTTTCAGCAACGCGTGGACCTAGTGGACTGGACGTCATACTTAGAGCTTCATCCCAGTCAGGATGTCAACAACAGCGTCATTGTCCTCCTGGAGGCAGGACGTCCAGACAACCTTGACACATTTGTGCAAGCTGCAGTGCAAGTGCCTCTGGCTCAGCAAGTGCATGTAAGGACAGAAACTGACATGTAATAATAAAGGGCAAGAGTATCAGAGACCAGCGTCTCTCGTTGAGCGAGGTGTTTAGTCACAATCAACTGTCACTGCCTGCATGAGCACTTCCCAATGGGGAATTTCCTGGGCAGTCAAGTGTGTTGAAGCGGTGTCTGTAGCCAGCTTTTACAGAGTGATCACTATGGAGAGCATATCACTGTAGGCAGAAAGCATTTTACTCTCGCAGTCCTTTTGTCGGAAATCATTGCCGTCCTCATCTGATGTAATGTCTCCGCCCTAGAGAGCAGACATTTCAGTCTAAGAGATATTTTTTATACTGATACAGTACAAAATGCTTATTCTTGTACGCTTTTTAAGTTGTTTCTCTATAGAGAAACAACTTTATGAGACGGGGCAGATTTTGCTACGCGCAGCAGCAAGTTTCAGTGATACAAAACAAGACTGTGACGTTTCTCCACACAATACTTACTTTCACGCACACAGTGACGTAACGAAATCTGCGTCATAGACACCTTACGTGCACACTATGCTGCTGCGTTCTTTTTGGCGGGAGTTGTGAGACGTGTGTGTGTCTGTGTGTATGTGTGTGTGGACGGATGTAATGATGGCTATCTCCTAAACCACCTCGTTGGAGGCCTTTTTACTTTGAGATAAAATGGGAATTCACCTTCTCCAGACCTACCTTTCACGATTTTTAGCCTACTGCATTTTCAGAAGAGTTATCGCCGATTTTAAAAAATCGGTCATGTTACGAATTTTTTCGCAAAAAATGTTCAAATGGCTTCATTTTCTGAAAATGGGAAGATCATCCAATTATACTGCCTGTTTTCGTAGCACAGCTCTGTAGCTCTGACAGGTTTTGTGCAAGAAAAATATTTCCGAGGTAGGGGTGGTTTGCATATAAGGCCAAATATCTATGAAAAGACTCCTTCAAATTACTCATCATTCCGGTATTTTTGTCACTTGTGCCAACTGCACATATGACATGAACTACTGCACTATTATAGCTTTAGTATTAAGAATAGCAGAGCTTTTAGATAAACACATTTTTCACGTTTCTGCGAGAAGCGACGGTCAAAAAAGTTCCAATTTTGCAATTTCGTAAGTACAATCCAAGGCACTTAAGTCCACGTTTCATCAGCTCTCTAGATCTTCCAGATTTTATGTCAAAATTAATTCAGTCACGGAAGTCACAAAAGCAACAAGGAAATCACAAGATATGTAGAAGTATCATCTGTCAGACGAGCAGCGTGAGACTGACGTCAAATGTTTGGTTCACAGACAAAATCTGCAAGTATCGTCACTGCTTCCGACATTTCATCAGCCCTCTAGATCTTCCAGATTTCATGTGAAAAATAATTCAGTCGGAGAAGTCACAAAGCCAACAGGGAAATCACAAGACATGAACAAGCATCCTCAGACGATCTCAGTGCTAGAGGCTGACGTCAAAAGTTTACTTCGCGGAATTGACGTCATCTCTCTCTGTATGACGACCTGCCTGAGGCTGACGTCAAATGTTTAGTTCACGGAACTGACGTCTCTCTCTCTCTCTCTCTCTGGGGAGCCAGGGTGGCCGAATGGTAGAGCGTTGGACTTTCAATGCTTGGGCCGAGAGTTCGAATCCCGGCCGCTGGGGCCAAATATTTGTGCTGGCCTTTTCCTCGTTGCCCCGTCTTTGATATCACCCTTATGTGGGGGAAAAGGACGTTAAACTCCTAAACACCCACCCACCCTCTCTCTCTGCCTCTCTCTCTCTCTCTCCCCCTTCTTCCCCCACCCGGCCCCACCCCCAGTCACGTGGCTAATCGGTCGAGGTCATAGAGGATCTAGTGTCATTGGTAGAACTTAGAGAGGGGAGAACCGGCAACAATAACAACAAAACAGACAAAATAAAATGAAGTTTGGAGAAACAACTTTGTAGCACGGGGCCGTTCCTCCTTGTTTTCCATCGTAGTGGTTCAGAATACCTATTTTCTTCTTTGCTCATGTGAAGAACAATTAAATACAAAACAGAAGGAAAAATGTTCATTTGAACACAATCTGTGTGTATTTTATTTTTCTTTTGTGTTTGGGCATTCAACCTTTTTAATCAACTCTCCTTCATACTGAGTGTTTGCTTTATAAGGAGTTCCTGTTAGCTGCCTTGACATTGCCCCCGGTGTAGCACAAGATGCACTGTCTGTGTTGTAGGTGTTGCAGCATGGCTGTCCTATAGCCTGGAAATCAGGGACACCCTTTGGAATCATTCTTCACTGTACCTACCGTAACTTTGTTCTGCTTTGTGACGCCTTTGGTCAGGGGCGACTGACACTAGATGAAGATCTGGAGCTCTACCGCTTGCTGAGTGAGTTTGAATCATACACAATTATATTCAAACACAATGTGTCACACACACACAGAGTGACACACACACACACACACACACACACACACACACACACACACACACCACCAGTGTCTTGACTGAAAAAGGATAAGCCACAGTTAGTCTGAGTTAGGGTTTATGACTTTTCTGTACCCATTTATAAAGATATTCGCATACATGAAATTATAATGTCCATCAGTTCTCAAAGACATTGATCCTTGAGGATCGGCAATGGCAATATGCCAGCAAAATGCAGTCTGCTGTATTTGATCAAAATTTACCTGCGGAGATGTAATATCTCTTTGTTGCATCTCTTGTCTTACAGCTGTGTCAGCAACTGGAAGACCTCAGAGCCTGAAAAGGAGAGGTGATCAAAGCAGACAGAGCTCGCTTCAGCAAGAGAATGATGCAGCCAAATCCAGTTCCTGTGGTAGTTCTCTAATGGGAGGAGTTGTTGTAGAGGACCAGGCCCGGAAAGAGAATTATGTGGACATTGAGGGCAGCCCTCGGGTGAAGATTCCAGTGTCTTCAGGACTCAGTGTAGAAAGAGGAGCATGCAGGGAAATAGGCGGTGACATGATCAGAGCAAAGCGGAAAATGTCACCACTTACTGTTGACTGTTCTGATGGTGGTGAGATGCTCAACAACTGTGATAATGGATACAATGGTGTGTTACAGACAGGGAACAAGGTGCCACAAACGACAAACACTGACAGCTGTCTTCTGGATGGCGACTTGTCAGGCATGGGGCACAGTGAGTGTCATCCGCAACAAGAGGTGAATACAAAAGTTTCTGGCAAAGTTGAAGGCTCTGTCCAGCAACCACTTGCTTCAGGAGACAATGAGCTCAGGCATGCCATTGGAATACCAGATGGTGAAAGCTCATGCTTAAAGACGGTTACTGCAGACCTCAGTACAAATGCAACAAATAATACGGATGTTTCAAGATCTGCTGAAGCAGAATCTCCTGATGACATTGCAGCCAATGACAACTTGACACAGAAAATAGAGAGGCCGAAGGTCAGCAAACCGCCAAACGTGCTGGTGTATTGTGGAATCAAAGACTCAGCCCGCAAGTTTGGCAACATCAAGAGCTGCCTGGAACAGTGCCTGAATTCTGACGCTTACATCATCTACCACCTTGCCCATGAACAGGTTGCTACCATACCCTGGGCTGACAACTCTGCTGCCCTCATAGTGTCATGTGACAAACTCTACGCAGACATTGAGCGCAAGTTCTCAGACTACCTTCTTTCAGGGGGTAAAGTCATCAGCTTTGGCAGTTCTCTGGAAACAAAGTTCCTTGAGCGAGAAGAAGTGCAGAAACGACATGCCATCACAAAGTTTAGCTTTGACAAGTGGAAAGATGTGAGTTCAGTCCATGGATGTCACCGCTACAAGCCTGGCAGCCTCAAGAGGGGTAACTCCAGCATGGATGCTTTGGTTGTAGATCGCAAGAGTGGTGATCCCCTGGTGGTGCTTTTGACACTCTCAGCTCCCAGTTGCAATGGGTGTGCCATTTTCTCACAGGTATTTGTTGTTTTTATGATGGTGTTTTGTTTTCTGTTGTTAGATTGCCAGTGTTGCTAGAAATAACAGTTCTGGCCACAATCAGTGCTGTTGTCAAGAGGGAGCACAGGCAGTAGCAAGCCTACATTACTGCATATATTTTGTTTCAGTCTATGAAAATGTTTCAAGAAACCATGCACTGTTCATTCGGTGAAAGGGATCTGGTCATATTGTGTTCATGAATTATTTTGCAGCTTTTCTTAGAACGTGACCCAGCAGAGTTGGCAGTTGACTCACAGACATTCAGCCAACTGAAGCAGAGCAACAGTGACAGGCTTGGAGTTATGCAACATCTGTTCTCCTTACTTAACCTCGACACCTCCACAGCTCCGGCACACCATCTGACGCCATGCTATATGCTTGCCCGCAGTCAGGTATGACCAAATGCAAGTTTTCAGATAAATATATGGCCCAGGCTCAGAAAAGGCGTTGAGCGACCCTGACATGCACCCCCTATCCCGTTCTGCTCGTTTTTCTTCGTAACGGCAGAACTGTTTCAGCCTTTACATGCACCAAGCACAAACATGATAATAAAGTTCACCCACAAAAGGTTTTGTCACTTACCGTTGGGGGTTTTGTGAGTTTTATCGCGGTTTTTCTGCGCCGTCGGCGGCGTTTTTCGTGTCCGGAAAAGCGGACACGCGATACAGTACCTCATTGCCGGAGCAGTTATCAAAACCAAAACGTCGGCCAGTTTTCGCAAACTTGCATGAGATCGGCGGAGAACATATCAAAGAAGCAGTCAGTGCGTTCTTTGATTGCTGAAGAGTTTATTTTCTTGCAGCATTAAACCAAAGATCGCGGCTGCATTGTACATCAAAAGTTTGGGTTAGAAAATCGATCGATAATGACTTCGGATTTCCACTTCCGGTTCTCGCACGAAAACGTCTTTAGCAAACCGACTGCATTGGCACAAAAACGAGCAAGGTAGGATGCCAAAAAAAGAAAGAAAAAAGTTTGCATAACTATGAAAACAGACCGACTCAATTTGCGTTTTCTAAAACTGGTGTTCTGATACGATAACGTACAGGTTCGAATCGCGCGGTCTCGCTAGACAACGCGATCAGCTGTGACCCACTTCCATGCTTAGTTTAAAACCGCACTTGGTCACTTCCTATTGTCGGACGCGCATCGTGGAAAAAATGGCAACCGATTGTCATATATCACCAGGTAAATTTTTCGTGTTTGGTCCATACTTTTTTGACGTACAAATTTTAGCCATCAATTTTCAATTATTGGGAATTTACTTTCGTGTTATCTGTCTAAATTTCTGCCTTTGTGATAGCGTGTCATCCTATGGAGACATCGGACTTACCGCGCGAAATTTGACATGCACCGTGTAACTTTGTGGGCCATTGTTTTACACACACCTGTCTCCGCATCAGTGTTTGCTGACAAACAAGAAAGATTTTCATAAAAGTAGCACATTTAGTTGTTGTCGGCTTGCATGATAAAACAAAATAACGATCAAATGGCCCGCCTTCACGACCTGAGCGATTGAAAATAGATTTTGATTTGAGACCATGATTTGGACTGGGTACATCATTTACGGGGAAAAAATGTAACACGATGACGTACTCAGCGAACTTTTCAAAGAATACTATGTAAACTAAAAGAAGTGACCCGTGTAATTCTGAATATTGCAAAACGGGGCATATGCTTCCTTCCAAAAGAAACACTTGTAGCCTAAAATCTTCAGTTCGTACACGTGGTCGAGTTCATCACTGAACACAAAGGATGCATACGTCTTTGTTGTGTTTCGTGACACACAAGTAGGAATGTGAAAAGTTTTTTTCAAAGAATGAGAAATTCACACACACACACAAAAATAACCAAAGAGAGCTGTGAAATGATGGCGATTCATGTAGCCATACATGTAAAACTGATACATCTGATCACATATTTTTTGTTGGTAATATGTACATCAAACAACACCAAACTGACTCTGGACTATTTGGTGTTCCGTGATGCACTTCCTCATAGATTAGTAAGTGACAATCAGAATGCTTTACATTTCTTTACAGGGTATGCGCTTGAAATGATAAGGCATTCTCAAACAAGTTACATATATCTGTTTTTGTGATATTGGGCAATTAGGGTCTGATCAGCACAAAAAAGTGTCAAGTCTTTCATGTTAGATGACACGCACTACATTGTAGTTTGATGCTTTTAGTTCCATCTACTATTATTTTCAGGCCAGAATTCATAGCTTTGCCATTTGTCCTGTGGTAAATGTCTGTTTTTTCCCACTTTGCACTGGTTGTGTGTGATTAAAAATCCATTTTTCATGTTATCTGGTGTTATGTGACTTACACAGGGTGCTTAGAGATAGAAATATTGGTTGATAAGAGTAACATACAGTTGCAAAGGAGGAGAATGATCAATAAACACCATGTTGTTCATCTTTTCTTGTCAGTCTGCTGCTTTGTGGTTTCTGCCTGCCTGTTTTACCTTTGATATTGAGGATTTTCCCCTTGTTTTGGTGTTAGATGACACACACACCTGAGTTTATCTTGTGCGAAGGAGAAAAAACTCCACACTTTAGGTACAAGCATAACTTTTTTCAATTCATTTCATTGTCACATCTGTGCAATGTAAGCATTTCTACCACATTACGAATCCTGCAGAGATTTTTGTAGTGTATTACATCCAAAATGTTGTGTTTTGAAAACCAAGTTCGCAATTTTTAATCACTGTTCAGGAAAACGCTTCACAACTCCACTCTTTACAGGCAGGTACATGTAATACTCTTTTCTTCTGGAAAACTCCATCATATGCAAATAAACACATCAAGGTCAAATTAGGTCATCTTAATATTTAAGAAAAGTACTTTATTAGTATGAAATTGAAAACTTTGGTGTTAGGATGATGTACACGCAAACTGTTCACCAGAGAGAATCACAATTAACCATAAAGATCAGAAAGTTCACGAGTAAAGTCCTTCCTAAGTAGTTTCATCAACCTAAGAATGAGATGGAAGGGGAATGTATCCTTTGGTACATTAACAGTGTTTTAGGATATCAGTTTGGTGTTATGTGACACACACCGGTTGTGATGCAAAATTTGTTTTTCAGTAATAACTTCAAAACCTGCTAATGTATTCGAAAATGGAAGTCATGGTAAGGTGTAGGAACTGTAGCAGCTTCCTTATCCACCAAACACGAAAATGAAGGTAATAATTTATTTGTTGACTTTGATGTCAGGTTTGCTCAACACCTTTTCTGAGCCTTGGCCATATATATGTATACTTTAGTATAATTAAGATGTATACACTGTACTGGTCTACTGCAAGTTTGTTTGGTGCTTTCTTTTGCAGAACAGCTTAGCAGGAAGTATTATATATATCCTTTGCCAACCTCCAGCATCTATCACTTTAATTTCCATGTCATCCAAGTCATAGTCAGTTTGGAGAATGTTTCCCTTGTTATCTGTAGGTTACAATAAATTTTCACTGTCTGAATCGTTGAATGCTGATAAGAATTTATTCTAAGTGAAAAAAAAAAAAATTGTACTACATTTGCATCATTTTCTGGTAGGCTTTGAAGACAAACCTGCTGGACACAGTGGCTAGCAGGATGAAGAAAGGAGTCATCAAATCTCGCAGCCTCAGCCTGCAATTTGTCCAGGATGCATCTGCAGCCCCATCAGCAACACCAGACCTCCTTCCGGTGGTTATACAGACTGAGGTCCTCACCAAAGGAGATGCTGCAAGTACTGAGCACATACAGTACTTTGAACCTGAAGTGTACTGGCAGCATCTTTCCACTTCTGTACTTGGACAAGTGGTCTTCTACACAGACGTGATTCCCACCACTATGACAGTGTTTGAGGGGTACGTAATGTCGTATGCATAGACCTGTTTCTGCCAGCTAACAGGGCTGCATTTCTGATTAGGAATAAGCACCATGGACCAGTTTTGTTGTTGTTGTCTGATTGGATTTTTTTTTCTTCTGCTGTTTCTGAATTATTTTAGAGCTTTTGTTTTTGTCTCTGGGCAGATTACAGTTCTCCATCCCAGAGAAAGTGGGAGTGATTGCTGTTGCCGGTCGCCAGACAAGTGGGAAAGGTTGGCTTTAAAATTAGTATATCCTAGGAAACCTTTGGCTTCTCTAACATCTTCTGATATTAGAGTTGGCCTTTCCTCTAGAGTCATGGGGGTATACCTGCTGAGAAGGTGATTGTCAGTGAATGTGTGCTGGAGATGTATACATACAGTGGAGATAGAGAAAGCGCTTTCAAGCAGTAATGGTCTTACTAATTACCCTTTGTATGAAGTTTTCGGAGAGAAAAATGGATATATTTTGGCATCGCAGATCTGTTTTCACTTTTGGCTGAACTGTTTTGTCATGGTGGATAAGCAGAACACATTCAGTAAATTGTAAGGCTTTTGAACAGCATGCCCTGCCAAAAAATACACACTGTAGTTTACCTGTAACCAGAAACTAGAAAAACAGTGCTCCCTTCTACGTAGAATATTTTTCTGATGGGTTTTACGTTTGGTGAGAGCCATGTGTTATGATGACTGGTTGTTTTGCAGGTCGTGGTGGAAATGCTTGGCTGAGTCCTGTCGGGTGCGCGATGTTCACACTTCCACTATCTGTGCCAGTTGACAGTAAACTGGGTCAGCGGATCACATTCCTACAGCACATTGTGGGCCTGGCAGTTGTGCACAGCATCCGTTCACTGCCTGGATATCAGGTACAGTAATGAACATGCTAAGCAGTTGTTGCCTTGAGCACCTAGCACTCTGTCTGGTGTGTGACAGCTTAGTGAAGTGTGCTCCAGGTGTGTATGCAAACATTTTTTTCAGTGAAGATACTTATCATTTACCATGGTAGACAGATTTCTTCACTGAAAAATGTTTGCATTATACTTGTACACATACTGTGCCTTCTAGATTGATTATCTTGGTGATTTGGACGGTTCACATTTCTCAGTGTAAAAGATAACCAGGGCATCTAAAAAAATTCAGGAAATCAAGTCTGAAAACTCACTTACAGGACAAGAGGCAGAGAAATTCTGATTTCCAACGGTTTTACTTGATGTTATGACAGTCTTCATCAGGAAACAAGATCAAAGTCACAAACACAGAGGCTGCGTATGCTTCTCTCTCCCTAGTGATCGTAAACTTGAATGCCCATTTTGTATTGCTGACTTTTCTACTGCTCCTGTCCAGGACCTTGAGTTACGACTGAAGTGGCCAAATGACATTTACTACAGGGATCAGATGAAGCTAGGGGGTGTACTGGTCACGTCCACCATCATGGGCGATCGAGTCCATGCTACAGTTGGTGAGTTGCATGTCTACCATTTTGACATTGCTTATCTGAAGTCTGGGTGACAACATGGTGACGTAACTGTACTTTGACAGTGGTATGCAGAGTCTGTTTTTGTGAGCAAGGAAAAATCAAAACTTTAGGAAAAAGTGAAGCTTGAAATTGTTTTATTGTTGCCACTTTCATGGATGAAGACATCAGAAGGATTACTCAAATAGGATGGCTTCCTTTCTAAAGACTGTGATGATTTTGGGTTACAAGATGACAGTTGAGTCTGTGTCGACACAAACCGTTAGCCGTCTGTCTGCTGTTTCCTGTGAGTTGCATGATGTTAACTTTTAAGCTGATTCTGATTGAAGAGGGGGGTGAGAGGTTTTGAGAACCCTTGCTGAGAATAGTTTGAAGGTAAGGGTAAGTTGATCTAGCTTTCTTCCCATGTTGTTTCTAACTCTCTTGAATGTTGTTAGGCTGTGGTGTTAATGTGGCCAACAGTCACCCAACGATCTGCATCAATGACATCATCCAGCACCACAACATGGAGACAGGATCAAACCTCAGCCGCTTGTCTGCAAGTCAGGTGGTGGCCATGACAGTGTCTGCCTTGGAGCGCTTGATATCCCAGTTTCAGGCTGAGGGCTCACAGACCTTCTGTGATCTTTACTACAAGTACTGGCTACATGGGTAAATGTTCTTCTCACCTTAACTAATAATGTGAAGACCATGTATGACATGTAACCACAATACTTCTGTAGGATCCAGATGAAAACTGTTTGCAATGTAGCACCCTGTAAACTGGTTTTTCTTTGCTGAAATTGCGTACACATTTTTGTAATGGTGGCAAGATAACAGTCAAAGTTGTGGTCTGAAATTAGTTCCTGATTTGTTCAGCAGGTCATGTTGACAACTCTACCACACAGATTGTGCATGTGTTTTTCCACAATCTATACATATAAACCATGTTTATGATTCCTGTCTGTTTACCAGAGGAGTCTCGGTGCAGCTTGAGAGCGAAGGTGAAGAGGTTGAAATCTGTGGATTGGATGGCTTCGGTTTCCTGCAGGTCAAGACGAAGAAGGGCAAACAGCTCAGTGTTCAGCCGGACGGAAACTCATTTGACATGATGCGTAACCTGATAGCCCTGAAAAAACAATGATGCAGAAAGACTGAAAAACAACTAAACGAAAAAGCAGGACGAAGCTAACAAAATCTCTTCATGAACTTGCAATCTGCCTATTCAGTTAGTTGTAAACTTCAGTGCTGACTTACGTCATACTGTTCACATTGGAAAACTAACTGGAATATCATAAAGTACTATAATTAAAGAAGGAAATGGGATATAGTGTTACCCAGGAAGTATGCAAAGGAAAATGTGGTGATGGTGAAATATGGCAGAGTTACTTTGTTGTTGTTGTTGTTAAATGTTTTTAAAAGGAAAAGAAACAGTAATTGTCTTTAAGAAGCTACATGGAAGTGTTGAATGCAGCAGGCCTGTTCTGAGCAGTTGAGATAGACATTAGCCATGTTTGTAAAAATTGTTTCGGTTGAGAGGTTTCTGTTACTGTTTGTTGTGTACTAGCTCACAGTACGCATCATTTTTAGTCTGCTTTCACATTGCTAATATTTTTCTACAGTTTTTAATCATTTTGTTATTAAACTTGGTGTTGGCATTTTCTGTTACATCACATCACTGTGAATTTTTTACAGTTCCTGCGTAATTGTACATGTCATATTTTTCTTAGAAAATGGAATCATAGAAGAGAACTCTGTACCCAGAAATGGTGTTGAGAAGTTGAATGTTACATTTCAATATTGTCGTGGAATTTTGGCATGATTGTATTTGAACATTGGTTGCCATTCATTGTTCACTTCTCTTGCACTATTCCCGAAATAGAGTCGCGCGAAAATTTCATATTGTCCATCTGCAGCTTTGGTTGGTAGTTGCCATGTTAAAAGGCGGAAGGTGAAAGAGTGTTGTTTTTTCATGTACATATATACCAACTACTCTAACTTAGTAACAGGAATTAGAGTGATCTGAATACACAGTGGATCACATGCTGGATGCAAGAATCAAAAATCTAATGATGAAATGTGGAGAACATTAACCTGCTTTGAATTAGCATTCATTTGCTTGTTTCGTGTTTTGGTCAGGAGTTGCATGATTGCTTTTTGTTTCATTGTTTTTAATTCCAAATCTGACTTTTACACTGAAAATGAGAGGGGTAATGCGAAGTGTGTGTGTGTGGCAGGGGAGGGGGTGTCTGCACAGGCATTTTTAACTTCATGGGATGGGGCAGATTTATCTGCATGCAGCAGCAAGTTTCAGTGACACAAAACAAGACTGTGACGTTTCTCCAGACAATACACACTTTCACACACAGAGTGACGTAACGAAATCTGCATCATGGACACCTTACTGCACACTATGCTGCTGCGTTCTTTTTGGCGGGTGTTGTGAAACGTGTGTGTGGATGTGTGTTAGAAGACTTTTTACTTTGAAATGGGCAGTCATATGCTCCAGAGGTAAGTTTCATGATTTTTCAGTCTCCGAATCTTTATAAGAGTTATCGCCAATTAAAGAAATCGATCAAAGAAAAGGTTGTTCAAATGCCTTCATTTTCTAGACTTTGGAAGTTCATCCAATTATTGTGACTGTATTTGTAGCACAGTTGTGTAGCTCTGAGATTTTGTATAAAAAAATATTGCCGAGGCAGGGGTGGTTTGCTTCTAAGGCCGAATACCTATGAAAAGACTCCTTCAAATTATTCATCATCCCAGCATTTTTGTCAAGTGTGACAACTGCACATATGACAGGAACTACTGCACCATTATAGCTTTAGAATTAAGAATGACGGGGCTTTTATATAAACATATTTTTTCAAGTTTCCGCGAGTAGCACAGGTCAAAAGATTTCCAATTCTGAGATTTCGTAAGCACAATCAGTTAAGGTATTCAAGTCCACGTTTCACCAGCCCTCTAGATCTTCCAGTTTTTATGTAAAAAGTAATTCGGTCAGTAGAAGTCACAAAAGCAACAGGGAAATGACAAGACATGAACATGCAACCTCTATCGGACGAGCAGCGTGAGGCTGACGTCATATGTTTAGTTCACTGACAAAATCGGTAAATATCGTCACTGCCTCCGACACTGATTTCACCACTGAGTCCTCTGTATCTTCCAGATTTCTTGTAAAAATTAAGTTCAGTCCGGCGGGGGGAGCCACGACACCAACAGAGAAATCAGAAGACCTGAACTAACATCTTCTGTCAGACGACTTGCTTGAAGCTGATGTCAAATGTTTAGTTCACGGAATTGACTCCTCTCTCTCCCTCTCTCTCTCTCAGTCTGTAGTATGCCGACCTGCGTGAGGCTGACGTCAAATGTTCAGTTCATGTAACTGACGTTTTCTCTCTCTCTCTCCCCATAAGATTCTGGATCCCCTATGGTGTCAGTAGCGGATCTAGTGTCTTCGGTAGGTCTCACAGAATTGAAAGAAAGAAAGAAAACTGAAAAAAAAAAAACAACAACACTGAACAACAACAACAACAAAAAAAAAAAACGGCAACGATACTGACTACAAAATAGCACGAAATTAGGAGAAACAAATTTTTATGGGACAACTTTGTACAACTTTTTTCCTCCTTGTTACGTCAGTTTAACGGAAACCGTACGTGTCTGTCGGCTCAAAACTATCAATGCTAACTGAAATGGAATGGTGGTAACACTGTACAGACGATCCGGCACCGGCTGCATCTTAAACTGAGGACGTATTTGATGGAGTCAGTTACGTGCATGTATTATCTAGGTTTAGTTTTGAACTGATCAAAGTTTACGCCGCGGCTCATAACGGGCAGTCGTTTGTCGGTCGCCGAGTTCATCTTTACCCTGGACGACAGACTTCAACATAAGTCAAGGACCACTTGCAAATTTGGCTAAAATTCCTGGAAGATGTCCGTGCAGCACATGGTGGTTTTTCAGCTTCAGCAAGCTTTGCAGGATGCATTGTTAACCCTTTAACACTTTCACAGCAAAAAAAATTGAAAGATTCCTTGATCTCTATTTTTTGTGAATTCTCAAAAATTAGACTTGTCTGTCAAGGTGGTCCTTGATTTATGTTGAAGTCTGTAAGTTTCTGATGCGATATGATTCAGATATCAGTCAAATGCACATAACATGAGTACGCCAACAGGATCGGTCACTGTGGATGGGAGCCATCACTGACTTACCACGCGTGGCTTGCCTCCCCTGAGACGATGCGCCGTACACGCATCCCTGTTACACTCTGTCCCTGACAGATTACAAAACAACAAAAACAAACAAACAAACAAAACAAAAAACAACACGAAATCCATGACTGAGTGTGATTTTGTATACCCAGGGGCGCCGGAAGATGTTGGGGGAGGGGGGGGCAGAATCTCAGAGGGGGGAAACGCCAGAGCCAGTGAAAGGAAGGAAAGTGAAAAGGGGGGGGGGGGGGGGGGGGGGCGGCGTTCAGATGCTGCACAGACAAAAACCTTTCCGAACCAATGAGCCAGTGAAAGGAAGGACGTTGCCCGAAGAAAGTGGAAGGGGGGGGGGGGGGGGTTAGTGATTATTAGACTTTCTGCCAAGTCGTTTTGATATTTTCATGCAACGGCTAAAATGAGTTCTCTGTTGGGTGGGATGAGGGAGAGAGCAGGAAGAGGGGGAGGGGGGTGGAGGAAGGGGGGGGGGGCAAAACCATGGCTTTGCCCCCCCTCTTGCCATAGTCGCCTGATTTTCCGGGGGGGGGGGGGGGGCAAAAAGATACTCTTGCCCCCCCTGCTTGGGTACAGGGGGGGGGGGGCAGCTGCCCCCCGGTTCCGGCGCCCCTGGTACCCCCCCCCCCTCCGTTCACTTGCACCGGCTTCCCGAACGGTTACACCAAAGATCTTGGAAACATCTGATTCCAAGGTCTTTGGTTACACTGACACTGACTGACCGGCACAGGCCGGCATGCGCAGATTAGTCACACTGAGCAATTAAGAAGTTGATTTAGCATCAGTTTTGCGGGAAAATAAATTGAGGTCGGTCCCACATGTTCCCCATTCAACAATGAATGAAACAATTATAATGATTACACTGATATTACGGGCATCAGTTTTTGGAGGTGGGGGGGGGGGGGGTACAGTAGTGTTTGCGCTGATTTGCCTATGGTCGTTTCAGTAATCAGTTTGATACTGGGAAGTGTCAGTAGCAGAAAACTCAGTAAAGAACGCAGTATCACTTAACGCCATCATCACTACGTTACAAGAGTGGAAAGACAGCATTAATGATCGAATGATTGCTGCTGCCGGGCTACCGGATGTCGCTGCTGGGTGCACGCGTACACTTATGGGCCTCACGTGTCAGCACGTACCTCAGTAGATCATCCTGGGAAGCTGGGTCGGGCAGCAGAATTTAGTGGTGTCGCATCGACCTCGTGTCCCGGCACGTGCAGCGACAAGGTGCGTGAGCGGATGTTGCCGAGTAATCCGGCCATGATGTCCTACGGGACAAGCCCTACTCATGTCGTCTGCACCCGGGCCACCTCCGTGCTGTAATTCGAAACCAGCGTATATCATCGGAATGTCACGTGACAATGACACCCCCCAAAAAAAAAAATAAAAATAAATAAATAAATAAATAAAAATAAAAAAGAAAGAAAGAAAGACGGAATTTTTTTTAAAAATCGAAAATCTCACAAAAATCCACACCTGGTCACAACAGACATACATATGGTACATAGTTATTTGCTTTCCTATGTGTTGTGTATGCAAATTACGGCTGTTACAGGAGAACTTATTTGTTACTGGTGTTTACGATTTACCCGTGACTAGTTTATACGGGTCCTGCGGGTTGTTTTTTTTTTATCAGCT
The DNA here is from genome assembly GCA_018292915.2 of Batillaria attramentaria. Lineage (NCBI taxonomy): Eukaryota > Metazoa > Mollusca > Gastropoda > Batillariidae > Batillaria > Batillaria attramentaria. Next base: position 1,110,146 of record JACVVK020000082.1, read on the forward strand.
GTGTGTCTTTTCATTGAAATCACATATTTTCAGTCGAGGCGTTTTATTTGTAAAGCAGTTTTCGGAGCCCATACTGTGGGGATAGCAGGGGGAAACCCCGTTATTATTGATATTAGTACAAGGATTCATATCTGCGTTGGACAACGGTCATAGACCGATTCAATTTTGAAATGTCCAATTAATTTCTCAAAGAGGTGGACATCAGTCCTATCATTTCTGCGCAATAGCGATAATCACCATGATTCGGGACAAAATTAATGTCCTTTATTTCCTCGACCAGCCAAGACATTTGCACTATCATGGTTCCCACGGATATGAAACTGTGAGTATTTTGTTGTTTTTGTAACGGGAAGAGGCAGTTTGAGGAAGCCAGTCGGACGGAGATGGTTTTGATTTTATTTTGGTTCCCAATGGTTATCTCTCTCTTCTAGACTTCCAGGCGTGTGATGCAGGCTCAGCAATGAAACTTACAGTCTACGTCGGGTTATCACTGTAATGTTTCCTTTCCAGAAAACCAGAAAATTACACACACCAAAAACTAACGTGAGATTTTGATCACGCATCATGGGTGGATGTACTTCCGCATAACGTCTACCCTGACCTCTAATCGATATATGTACACGGTTCTGTAGAAATAAATGGTTCTGGCTGACAGGCTTGGTAAGCTGACACTGTGTCTCAAGGGAATTGACATTGATCTGCCGTCCGTCTCTGCAATAACTGAGACGAGAAACATGTCTAGATGACATCACCTTCACCAGTGTCAGCGGTTATTCTTGCAAGGAAATCTCTATTGAGACTGGCATTCCTTGCTAGGAAAGCTGCATTCGGGTGCAATTGATTTTAGCCGCGTCGACTACAATGGAAATTCCGCCGGCAGCCACGCCCAGGTACATTACGGTCGGCAATCCCGGCACAGTCAAGGTACAGTATTCCGTTAGCGATCCACATCCATCTCACCTCACTCCACACATTTTTATCCATTTTTTTGGTGTGTTTCTCTCTCTCTCTCTCTCTCTCTCTTTCTCCCCAAAACAAAGGTGACCATTTAGCCTGTCTGGGGGAAAATTTGTTTCTGAATAAACAGAAAGATGACTATGATTTTCACATACATCAGAGTTGGAGAATGGGCGCCGCCAGAATGACCGCGATTTGTTCCATGACCCTCTCTAGTCAAGTCATTCCTCATGCTCGCATGTGTCTTTCCTGCGTACTCTAGGAGTGCTCCGGCGCGCCTTGTTCGTGAATGCCGGCTATCATTCACGGGCGTTAAGCAAAATGGACGGAGTGTATCGGGTGTTACTCCGATTCAGTCAAGTCAGTTTCGACGACGGTTGCTGTTAGTTTGAAACACCAGCATGCACACGTCTGTTGCATTTGGTAAACTGAGTCATTTTTCAGCTTCACAAACGGCCCTTTCCTTTCCAAACCGACATACCGAATCCAAGGCGCTATCGAGAGGACGTCAGCCAGACGCTGATTAGCTACAACCTCTTGCTTCCCTTGTAAAAGACGGAGCACAGTCGCGAGACCTCACAACCACTGCTGCATTTACTTTCGAAGCGACTGGCTACTGACGACAGACCGAAAAATGACGACAGACTGACATTGCCACATGATTAAAGTGTTTTGTGCTTCGCTGGAAACGTTTTTTTAAAGGTTTATCGCTTCGAAAGTAAATGCAGCTGTGGTTGTGAGGTCTCGCGACTGGCGGTGCTCCGTCTTTTTCAAGGGAAGCAAGTGGCCGGCCGGTGCTATTATGTCAGATTTAACAAGGAGGAACGGCCCCGTCCTACAAAGTTGTTTCTCCAAACAGTTGTTTCTCCAAACTTCATTTTATTTTGTCTGTTTTGTTGTTATTGTTGCCGGTTCTCCCCTCTCCAAGTTCTACCGATGACACTAGATCCTCTACGACCTCGACCGATTAGCCACGTGACTGGGGGTGGGGCCGGGTGTGGGAAGAAGGGAGAGAGAGGCAGAGGGAGAGGGTGGGTAGGTGGGTGTTTAGGAGTTTAACGCTCTTTTCCACCACATAAGGGTGATATCAAAGACGGGGCAACGAGAAAAAGGCCAGCACAAATATTTGGCCCCAGCGGCCGGGAATCGAACTCTCGGCCCAAGCATTGAAAGTCCAACGCGCTACCATTCGGCCACCCTGGCTCCCCAGAGAGAGAGAGAGAGAGAGACGTCAGTTCCGTGAACTAAACATTTGACGTCAGCCTCAGGCAGGTCGTCATACAGAGAGAGAGAGATGACGTCAATTCCGTGAACTAAACTTTTGGCGTCAGCCTCTAGCACTGAGATCGTCTGAGGATGCTTGTTTATGTCCTGTGATTTCCCTATTGGCTTTGTGACTTCTCCGACTGAATTATTTTTCACATGAAATCTGGAAGATGTAAAGGGCTGATGAAATGTCGGAAGCAGTGACGATACTTGCAGATTTTGTTTGTGAACCAAACATTTGCCGTCAGCCTCACGCTGCTCGTCTGACAGATGATACTTCTTAGGCTAGTCTAATTAGGCTTTTTATATAGCGGAAGGTAGAACAAATTTGATCCTAACTTTTTATTACAGAAATCAGTAGAGCACAGGCCCCTAATGCTGTGGTGGTCTCCGTGAATTTTTTCTCCGTCCGCGTCACCGTTAAAAACGACCGTTTATCTTGCCATTTTCACTATATGAGCCCTATAAATGGGCTTTTGAGGGTGTGCACAAAGTACGCGTGTTTGCGGGTACAGAAATGCGCAGAACTCCACTCTAAATACGGTCACTGTTAGACAAGACATGCATTGTTGACATACTGAAATTTTACCCCAATCAGAATGATGCTTCCTGGAAAATTGCGGCCATCAGTTTGGCCGTTGATTCAAAGGACCCTGTAAAACGGCGGTATTTGATGCTTGTGCTGCGTTGTGCACTTATGAGGTCACTGCAGGTGACATGTATCGCGGAAAACATTTAAGATCATTGAACAATTTAGTCAGGAAACGCTTCTTTGGCATTGTGAAGTTCCCTTGTCACCGCATGTGTAGGTACGTATGAAATATGATATCCAAGTGAGCACGTTTTTCGGTAGCGATATTTTGGGGGTGTACTTACTAAAGTAGTTGCTGCGTTGTGAGTAGTGAACGGTTTTTCTCAAAGAGCAGTGCACACTCAAGAATAGTATCCCAGTTGTGTCATATCAAAAGTTCATTGAAATCGCTTTTGTACTTTTGTCACAAACAGCCAACGAAAGTGCAACCTGTTTAATAATGGCTGAATATGCGTAATGATGGGAGTAGGGACACTTGATTGGTTGCTGTGATAAGGTGTATCCGCAGAAACAAGTATAATATGATGCAAATATTCGGGCACATGCTCGGTGTTTCAGAATTATCTTCCAGAACTTGTATGAGAGATTCATTGCTTATAGATGGCCGTTAATTGAAGCTATCAGTTTCCTATATGGGCTGAAAGCGGTGCTTACCAAAAGAGCCTGCCATAATTGCTACACTTGATGCAATTTCTTTTTATAGATTTGTCTTGGTGGAAAACACAATGACTAGTCGTATGAAGAAAGATCCGTGAATCTAAACAAGCACGTCTTCTTTACAGCGGTCATTATTTTTACCCATTTTTTTCCATTTCCTTCATTACGTGCTGCGTCGGGGGTAGGTTTATATTTTGCTGCTAGCAGCCACCAGTTTTAACTTGTCATTGTTTTACATATTGGAAAAAGTAGAGTGATTCCAGGAGAAGGAAAACGTGCATCCCACATCAAATTTCATGAACTCTTCACTGCTTGAAATAGGTGACTTAAATTACCTTTTTCTAATTAAACAGAGAATTAACTGCTACGGGGGTAGGTTACCAAGTAGCCAGATATGACGGCCACAGTGTACACAGCGTTTTTTGTTACTGACCAACTTTTAGAGGAGAGGCTTGGCACTTACGTGTTACTAGCCCATCCACTATGTCCCTTTGGCTGTGAGGGGTAATGAGGGGAATCCATATTGTGGTTGGGTTCAAAAATTGACTATACACAGCAAAGATTACAAATGACGCCGCTGCAGCAGGTATTGTGCACACACTTCAAGTTTGACTACTGGATATGTTAGGCCAGACACCCTGCGGTGGTCCAACGAAATGACAACAGATTTGCCTGTAGCAGCTCTCAGTTATCAAAATCTTCCTTTTACCATATAGACGCCAATTCTCTTACTTATGGGGACCGGGCTGACACATTACGCTGCTGCATCTGCTACGCTTGACAGATCATTTGCAGACGCACATCATGCTTTAGAGAAATGGTCCAGCATCCGTAAAATACTATTACAAGTATACCTTTTTGCCTCAAATTCTAACGCACTCAGAAAATGTCGGACATTTTCATTAATTCCTGTTTTGAGGTACAGATCCAGAAATTAGACAAACTTAATATGAAACTTCCAGAAAAATAAAATTACACGAATGCAAATAAAAAACAATAGACACAAAAGCAAATCTGTGAAATCTCTTTTATTTTCAACGTGTTTTTCCTTGGGAACAAACGCCGTTATGTTGCCTTTTTTTTGGACATTCACAAATTTACAAATGAAAATTACTGGCATATATTACTGACAAAATGTGATGGAGAGTATGTAGAACACGACATCAAGTCTACAGTAGTAAGTGGCTGAATTCATTTCAAGTGTTATGAGGTATGTTAATCACACGGCAAACTTCTTTACAAGGTCAAGGTCATCGGTTCGTCTGTTTACTCCCAAACATTTTGTTTCATCGCTGTGTTAGAATAATCAAAAGAACAAGCAGTCACAAGCACCAGGCAAAACAAAATTAGCACAAACGATGTTTGTATGAGAAGATTTCTTGTGGACAACTTTGGTGACCTTGACCTTGGGAGTAAAGATCATAGAGACTGGATGAAAATTTTGTAAATACAACTTTTGGCATAACATTTGCCTAATATGCATTGATAAGAATGCCTTTCTGGTGACCTCTAGTAAAGGTCAAGGTCACGCTTGAGTTATGAAGATTTTGCAGTCATATTTTTATTCTGAGGATGCTGTAAACTCACCAAACCACGGGGACAAAAGTTAGCAGCACCAAAATGCTTATTCTGAGCGATGAAGTAAAATGTTTTGGAGTAAACAGACAAACCAATGACCTTGACCTTGAAAACATGTTTGCCGTGTGATTAACATACCTCATAACACTTGAAATGAATTCAGCCACATACTACTATAGACTTGAGGTTGTGCTCTACATAATGTCCATTGCACTGTACTAGTACTGAACTAGCAGCCATTATTAAACAGGTTGCACTTTCGTTGGCTGTTTGTGACAAAAATACAAAAGCGATTTTAATGAACTTTTGATATGACACAACTGGGATACTATTCTTGAGTGTGCACTGCTCTTTGAGAAAAACCGTTCACTACTCACAACGCAGCAACTACTTTAGTAAGTACACCCCCAAAATATCGCTACCGAAAAACGTGCTCACTTGGATATCATATTTCATACGTACCTACACATGCGGTGACAAGAGAACTTCACAACACCAAAGAAGCGTTTCCTGACTAAATTGTTCAATGTTCGTAAATGTGTTCCGCGATACATGTCACCTGCAGTGACCTGATAAGTGCACAAGCATCAAATACTGCCGTTTTACAGGGTCCTTTGAATCAACGGCCAAACTGATGGCCGCAATTTTCCAGGAAGCATCATTCTGATTGGGGTAAAATTTCAGTATGTCAACAATGCATGTCTTGTCTAACAGTAATCGTATTTAGAGTGGAGTTGTGCGCATTTCTGTACCCGCAAACACGCATACTTTGTGCACACCCTCAAAAGCCCACTTATAGGGCTCATATAGTGAAAATGGCAAGATAACGGTCGTTTTTAACGGTGACGCGGACGGAGAAAAAAATCACGGAGACCACCACAGCATTAGGGGCCTGTGTTCTACTGAAATCTGTAATAAAAAGTTAGGATCAAATTTGTTCTACCTTGTTCGGCAATTTTCCTAGCCTATTCTTCATATCTTGTGATTTCCTTGTTGCTTTTGTGACTTCCGGGACTGAATTAATTTTGACATAAAATCTGGAAGATCTAGAGAGCTGATGAAACGTGGACTTAAAGTGCCTTGGATTGTACTTACGAAATTGCAAAATTGGAACTTTTTTGACCGGCGCTTCTCGCAGAAACGTGAAAAAATGTGTTTATCTAAAAGCTCTGTTATTCTTAATACTAAAGCTATAATAGTGCAGTAGTTCATGTCATATGTGCAGTTGTCACAAGTGACAAAAATACCGGAATGATGAGTAATTTGAAGGAGTCTTTTCATAGATATTTGGCCTTATATGCAAACCACCCCTACCTCGGAAATATTTTTCTTACACAAAACCTGTCAGAGCTACAGAGCTGTGCTACGAAAACAGGCAGTATAATTGGATGATCTTCCCAATTTCAGAAAATGAAGCCATTTGAACATTTTTTTTCGAAAAAATTCGTAACATGACCGATTTTTTAAAATCGGCGATAACTGTTCTCAAAATGCGGCAGGATAAAAATCGTGAAAGGTAGCTCTGGAGAATATGACTGCCCATTTTATCTCAAAGTAAAAAGCCATCCGGCGAGGTGGTTTAGCAGATAGCCATCATTACATCCGTCCACACACACACACACACACACACACACACACACACACACACACACACACGTCTCACAACTCCCGCCAAAAAGAACGCAGCAGCATAGTGTGCACGTAAGGTGTCTATGGCGCAGATTTCGTTACGTCACTGTGTGCGTGAAAGTAAGTATTGTGTGGAGAAACGTCACAGTCTTGTTTTGTATCACTGAAACTTGCTGCTGCGCGTAGCAAAATCTGCCCCGTCTCATAAAGTTGTTTCTCTATAGAGAAACAACTTAAAAATCAGTGGAAAAACGACGCAGTCAGTGTGGCTACCGCTAACGGCTTTAGCTGAGAGCAATCAGTCGTCGTCAAAGTTTTGAATCGGAGCCTTACACCGGGAAAATGCTCGTCCATTTTGTTTAACACCCGTGTCATTTTCGTTGCTGCAATGGCTGATTTTCGCTATGCACGACGCACGATGCATAAAAAGTGTAAGCACCCAGACGGGAGGCGTCTGCAACATGATACTGTCAGCATCTAGTGCCTCCCGTAAACCATCCTGTCTTCAGGGACAGAAATATCCATGAAGACGTAGGTCCTAATCTGGGCACATCAAGCTGGCAGTAGTCAGTATTGAATTAGCCGCTAGTTTGACATTACAAAGTATGAGGAGCGGAGCCCTAGTGTGGGAGTGTCAAGCTCGCTGTGTTTGTCTACGCAACGCGTACAGATCTGTATGTGAGACACCTTTGTCTGGGCAAAGGAACTAGCTAGCCTTTTTCTTTCCTGTGTCTGATAGTGTCCTATCAGACTGAAGTTCCCGTGTTTTGTTTGGTTGTTGTAGAGGATTTTCTGCATAATAAAGTGATGGTCACGGAATGTGCTCTTGGCAGAAGTGGCGTGTTTGAGTGGGACAGGAAAACTGGACAAGATTGGCGAGTTTGACCCCAACAGCGTTTTCGCCAACACTCACACAACGCTCCAGTCATTGCTTTTCTAACAAACTGCTTTTCTATGATCGACCGTTCACCCACACCAGAGACAGTAGATAGCGGAGACTGGAATGAACCGCCTGTATCATCCATCTTGGACTTACTGATTGCCGCGGGCGCAGTGACCAACATCAGAACAAAGTAACTCAAGATTTTGACAAACCAATTTTTTGTTTGGAATCTGCACTGCACAAGAACTTGCAAAATATGAATAAGTAAGATGAAGACAGATATGTCTCAAACGGAAAATGAACTTTATCAAGCAAATTTGTAAAAGTCGGACTTAAAAGTTTCGCTGTTTTCGGAAGAAAGGGCGATTTTAGATGAAAACTACTACAACTCTGTAAACGTGAATTTCACAATGATTCAAAGCTCCAAAACTAAACACTATGTATAAACTAGAAAGAAAAGGAAAAAAAAAAACTTGAGGCTTTTGGAACTGACACTAACAAGTACTTAATCAGTCAAGCAAAAGCATGCGTAGCAATGCCGCGGTGATGAATCCCCTGGTTTTCAGTCCCCCGGCCTGTCAACTGTCTACTCACACACACCAGGATTATTACTCTTTAGTTTGGTTAACATCGATGTCTTCTACCGCCTGGTTGGGTGAGTGGTTTGTAATTGTAATTCGAGCACCAGTCAGTGCACACACACACACACACACACACACACACACACACACACACACACACACAACTGCAACAAAGGCGTCGCTAATGCCGAAAACATGCGCGCTATCAGGTCAGTTTGACAGTAGGGAAAGTAAGTAAAGCTGTAAGCGCTACCTAGATCTAGGAGATGTGTGCTTTGTATGCCATTGGACAAGTCCGTCCGGGGGGGGGGGGGGGGGGGGGTATCTACAATCCTACCGCTGAAACACCTAACAGATCCTAGGGTATCTCACCATTCATAGGGCCCCCATTCCCCTCACACCGGTAGCAAAATGGTCGGTACAACCTGGGCCACATGAAAGGGTGATTTTAGCCGCTCACGACTATATATATGTATGTATGTATGTATGTATATCATCGATGAAGAATAGAACAGGAAGTGTCTGTAGAAGGCGAATAACTTTACAGATATGCTGGCAATTTATGTGTTCTGTTGCTAAATTCATGTTTAGCGGCAAATGTCATATTTGTCATAAATGTCATTTATTTGGTATAAATATAAATGTGGTGATAACGTTCCGAATATAGTACGTCACAGCAACATCGATTTCTTCCCATCATCTTTGGTCATAATGTTCGATATTATCGTGCAGTTTGGTACAGTAGTGTCAGTAATCAGTCGCAGCAATATAAACGGCCGTTTTAGTTATGATGACGTTGGTGAACAGTAGTGTACAGGTCAGTATACATGTATAGCCGATTGTACATTGTAGACTGTATCGAATGAATTATTTAAAAGCCATAATTATGACGGAGTAACTGGAGACGGAGCTAATGTCGGCGTGTTGTAAAACGTGACTACACCTTTCGTTCGTTTTGTAACGGAATCAAAAGCTATAATTAATCGTGTAAGCGGTCTTAGCTCTGCCGCTCAATACCGTGACCGCTTCGGGACAACGAGCGACTGATGTAGCGTGCGGCTGTAGATTTGTCGACTCTACGCCAGACTGCTTTCAGGAAATGGGAAATCTCATCGGTAATAACTTGAAGTATATCAGGATCTGAGAGCACGCAATGCCGACTGTGCCACTGACATAATACTACAACCACACGTGACTCGAGAAAGTAAACCTAGGGTAGGTAAATCAGTTAATGACGTGCTTACTATATGACTGGCAGCTGGATGACTGAAGTACACCAAAGGCACCATAACGTGATCGGCACGTTTCTATCTTATGTGATCATAAAATGTTCTTTGTTGGTGTAGTTTCGTTAGTAGGAATAGGTACCAGTCCGTGGTTAATCCATTGCAAGTTATATTTTGCACTGACAGATACAAATTCTCCTTAGAAAAGTAGACTCTCCAGGCCATCTACCCACTTTGCTATCCAGGTTACACATGTAGTTAATGTACATTATCATGAATCTTGTGTGTTTGGGGGTCGGGAGTCAGTGGAGGGGGGTACTGGAAGGAGGGAGGGCCGGAAATACAGACAGGTGTTTTGAACGATTTATTCCAGCAGCCTCGGATTGTGCCGGTATAGTTTACCCTTGCCTGTGGCGCTCCCACGACACTCGTTGAGTCGGCAGATGTCGATCGATGTCCAAGAGGCTGCGTGGAGTGCACTCTTCGTCCAGTGAGGGCTCTCCCGACTACCTGGAAAAACAATTGCACAGTTTGCATAAGGTCACTTTACACTTCCGCCACAGTGCGAAACTATGTGTAGCTTTTACAAACCTTTCATCAGTTTCGGTGTAACAATTTCGTCCTTGAGAAAAGTTTGCACAGGTGACATTAATCACGAGAACTAAAAAAGAAGTATTGCTAAAACAACAGGAAAAAGAGCGGTATCTCTTACCAAAAATGGCACGAGAAGCATAGAGTACAGTGTCCTTTTTACACTGATTTGAAAAAAAGTCTGCTGGTGTAACGGGTGTTTGGGGATTTAACGTCCTTTTCCATCATACACGGGTGACGACCCGAGCATTAGGAGTCAAACGCTCTACCATGATTCGGCCACCCCGGCTCCCCCGCCCGTATAACGGCTTTAGCAACAAGGACACACAGACATCTCATTCTGTCAAAGTAACCTTATAGCCTATTAGCCGTCGATTCCGGCCTCGGACGCAAGTGAAGAGATAGTTAGCATAGCTGCCACGATCCGCGTTTTATGGCGGGAAATACGAGCATATTTTTGCGCACACTGACAACATAACGTGTTACACCTTCGTGGTTGTTGAAGCCGTGTGAACGGCACACTAGCAGCCGTTCAGAATTCTCATCGGTTACATCGGTTAGGCTAATACAATCCAGAATACAAAACGGTCAGTATCGTATCCGGTCATAAATTTATCGTCGTCATTTCTGAAGTCAGGGTCACGTGTTAGATTTTCGTAGACCGGAAGTGACGTGTGGCAGCCGGGTTAAGCTCCAACTTTTGACTGAAAAAAGCCTGGTTTGATTTTGAAGATCGGGTTTGTTCGCATGGCCAACATTATTCTTGTGGCAGCGCCGTTTCTAGTTGATGATGCAGATGAGATCAACACACATAAGACTGGTGACCCTTTTGTGATGCTAACACTCAGAGAGATGTCCAAGAGGGGGACAATCAGCCACCTATAGGTACCAGATGATTTCTTCTTCTTCTTCCAAAAACAGCGCACACCCATAATGTTGGGCATAAACGCACTGTGCGCAAGATAGACGGATAAATAGCATGTATGATTTGCGTCTATATATAGATCTGCAATCTCGGTGTATTTTGGTGTTGTTGTTTAATTCATTACGTTAGATTTCGTCAATTGTTTCAGAGCTCTGAGAGTTAGAATGGGGTCAGCGGCAGGCATTCCTGTCATCAGTCAACTGAACAAATGTCTACAGTAAATCAGTGTCAGTAAGACTGGCGGAGCTGTGACATTCTCAAAGTAGGCGAAGCAACCGGCCAACATGTACGACGAAAAGGTGACTTTTCTGTAGCAAAATAAACACAGGCATACTATTTTCAGTGTTCATGCACACGGTACGTGTACATGTGTCAGCCGGTTATAACTTATGATTATGTGTGTTCGGAGGAAAGACAGTGTCGGTGATACTTCTTGGAACATGTATCAGCAGTAGATGACAAATGGTGGGCGTTTGGTTGAGGTGCTTGACTTTGGAGATGCTTATACAGATCCGTTCGCGGTTCACAGAAATAGATCGCTACATTTCTTATCTGCACTGTGTATATTGTTTTTGGGAACGGGGAAGGTGGGGGGGGGGGGATAGCCGACAGGTAGAGCGTTGGACTCTCATTTCGTCAGTTCGAATCCCGACTGGGACCAAATATGTGTGCTGGCCTTTTTCTCGTTGCCCCATCTTTGATTGCATCCTTACGTGGTGAAAAAGGACGTTAAACTCCCAAACACCCACCCACTCCTTGGAAAGGGGGGGGGGGGGGGGGGGCTCATAACAAGTCCACCAGTGCTTGTGTCGAAGTTTTCTCTTTGCTTCCCAGAGAAGACAGGCCGTTTTTGAAAGCAGACAATTATATCCATGTGCTCAGACAAAAGTCTCAAAACTTGAAGTTCCGGCTCATTTTTTCAGTAGTTGAGATGTGAATGCTTTGTATTATTTACTGCTGCAAGTATTTTATGTAGCTGTACTGGCGGCAACAGAACACAGACAAACAAACAAGAAACCAGTCTTGTAAGGCCTTTTGATTGAATCGTTAATGTGCATTTCATCAGTGGGCATTGGCTGGGGTTTCCCCCCAATCAGGCAGTACTTTCTCTGTACCACGTGTTTATCTATTGATGAAGGAGACATGGTGCAGAAGACCTGTGACTGTACGCTGCAGACGGCGGGTGAGGCTGGCTGTCCTCAGGCTGAGGCACACCGTGTGGTGTGATTAGTGTTGCCATAGAAACACGCTGATGCGACCCGATTAGTGCTCAGAAAGAGACATACACCGCAAACAGTATCCAGGGATGGTGTGTTGGAAGCGGCAGGTGTGTTTACAGTACCTGTTACAGATTACTCTCTACCGGGTAGTGCGATCAGCGAATGACTGACCCACATTGTGTTCAAGTAGTTCCGTTGATAAATCTTTTCCGGGTCCTTTGCTGAACTGTGTATTTTAACAGGACTGTACTTTGCCTGAGTGCTGTCAACAACGAGCACGCAAACAAAGAGACAACGGCCCGTGAGTGTGTTCTTGTGAGGTGAGTCATATCGTACAATGATCATCATACACTGGGAAAAAAGTGTCCACGGTTGAAAGGAGGGAGGGGGGGGGGGGAGAGTCCTGTTGGTCTCTTTCACACCAGCAGTGATGTGCAGTTTTGGTGGGCAAGTATTGAAAAAAATTATTGCAACGGCCGGTGGTACTAGGGTGGTTGTTGTTGTTGTCGTTGTTGTTGTTTTGACACGCATTGTTTCTACATCTGTACCCAGCTCTGATGACCCAGTGGATTCTTCACTGAACGAGGAACGACTCAGCCTCGCTTGGGTCTACACGTACATCTGCCGTACGGTACCCAACTGCAAATGTTCTTTGTTGTTAATTTTTGTTTTGTTTTAGCTTTGTTTTGCATTCACGTTAATGTGACATGTCACCAAGCATCACTCGGTGAATTGACTGCCGGTACATGTATAGCGTGGATTGTCAAGTCGAAACAGGGAGGATGTGTGATGCACGTTCGTTTAACACACTGGTCACAGTTTCGGGGTAGAGATGGGGGGGGGGGGGGGTAGTATAGTGAGACTGCTCTAGATCATACAGTCTCATTCTTTAGCACCTTCCAGCCATTGTCATCTTCTTGTTTTCAGTAGCATGTATGTTTACAGGGACTAGTGCTACCACTTGTATGCTCACAGATCGATCAGGGCCCACATGTAAAAGTCGGGGATAGGGAGTTTAGCTCCGGATTTGAGTCTAACCTCGAACTAAACTAGCTCTAGGGTTAAATTTTCTGTTGTTTTTTGTTTTAAATCAGGAAGCGGGTCCATTCCAGCAAGGTGCCTATGCCGTTATAGAAGGATTTTTGTCTTTCTTTCTTCGCTTCCGTTTTTTATTTAATTTTTGTTTTGGGGTTTCTTTTGTCCTGGTCTGGGTTCTGTTAGCCCCGTAGCCGTGGGTTAAATTAACTTCGAGTTTTACATACGGGCCCTGAACTGTTTTCGTAGTACCTATCATCACATCACTCAGACAGCTGGACAATGACAGCGTCTGTAATGCTGGCACCTAGCCAACAGAAGCGTAATCGATGATGCGGCGACCATACTCCGTGCTCCAGTAGTGTAACAGCAGTCGTAGAATTTGAAAGTTCGACCGCTCGCGCAAATTGTAAATAACATCGTATGGTATTAAGAGCTGTACTAATCATCAAGATACAGTATCTCGAGCGTACAGGCGCACTCAAGAGTGAAACTGTTCCAAAACTTACGTTGGCTTAGCAAAGATGGAATTAGCCCGTTTAACCGCTTGAACTGCTTGTTGAACAAGCGGATAAACAACACGTCTCGGGCTTTCGTATGGTAATAATACGGACCTCGGACCTTGGTCCTATGCAGATCGGTATTAAGAGTCGGTGTTGCACGTCAGTTTGGCACAACATCAGAGGTTCCTGGGCGTGCAGTAAAACCATAAAACCAACAGTTGTTGACTTGGTGAAGCCAGCGCCAGTTAAAACGACAGGAAAATCTTTTGTGAGCTCGACCGATTGGCTGGAAAATATGCATCGACATAACCCTTAAGGTGTCACTGTTACGCACTAACCCGTGCCCAGAATGACTCCGTCAAGACTGAAACAGAGTTACAGCGAGAAAGAGGGGACACTGTGCGTGTAGACACCGAGCATTTTCATTGTACACAGGTTACTGACATACAGTTTTGTCGCTGACAGAGGAGACAGTGTTCGATAAAACCGTCAAATCTACAACGTACCCAGAAGAATGGGGAAAAACCGCTACCGCCACTCTATGCCTAAACCCTTACGAGTGATTTATTATCAAGTTTTCGTCATATATATACGCTCTGTGTATGATAGGATAATAAGAGTGTATGGGTGTTTTTATGACAAAGGCTCTGTTTGATGCACACTTAATTGCGTTGTTTTCATTATAGTGTTTTCTTTCCGTCTGCATGCACAGAACTGTGTATAACGCCTGTTACCTTCGTCGTGCATGCATGTACATGTATGCTGTACCCCACGTAGTCTTCGTGCAGTGCTATAGGTGGCAAGAGAAACAGACAGTGGATAGTGATCGATCGACAAAACCGAGTGCATGAAACACACCAGTAACGGTGAAAAGCACTTGGTAACATCTGCTGGCGATTATATATATATATAATATATATACATATATGTGTGTGTGTGTGTGTGTGTGTGTGTGTGTGTGTGTGTGTGTGTGTGTGTGTGTGTGTGTGTGTGTGCCTGAGTGCTCGACAACAAAATTCCGTGTTTAGACTTCACTAGGGCTGTTTATTCAAATACACATGTTTTTGGTGTGTACACAATACTGCAGCTGTTGAATCAATTGTGTACCTGTATACATTCATATGTGTGTGTGTGTGTGTGTGTGTGTGTGTGTGTGTGTGTGTGTGTGTGTGTGTGTGAGTGAGAGAGAGAGAGAGAGAGAGAGGCTTACCGGAAGGGGGGGGGGAGGGGGTTTTGTGTGTGTGTCGGTGTGTGTGTGTGTGTGTGTGTGTGTGGCGGTGTGTGTGTGTGTGTGTGTGTGTGTGTGTGAGTGAGAGAGAGAGAGAGGCTTACTGGAAGGGGGGGGGGGAGGGGGTTTTGTGTGTGTGTGTGTGTCGGTGTGTGTCGGTGTGTGTGTGTGTGTGTGTGGCGGTGTGTGTGTGTGTGTGTGTGTGTGTGTGTGTGTGTGTGTGCCTGAGTGCTCGACAACAAAATTCCGTGTTTAGACTTCACTAGGGCTGTTTATTCAAATACACATGTTTTTGGTGTGTACACAATACTGCAGCTGTTGAATCAATAATTTTTATTGTGTACCTGTATACATTCATATGTGTGTGTGTGTGTGTGTGTGGCGGTGTGTGTGTGTGTGTGAGAGAGAGAGAGAGAGAGAGAGAAGCTTACTGGAAGGGGAGGGAGGGTTTTGTGTGTGTGTGTGTGCGCGCGCGCGCGCACGGGGGTAAAGCAAAATGGAGGGGCGTTTTTTTTTTTCCGGTGCTGATGCCGCTCCAAATCAATCAGCGGGTTCCCACGCCATAGCACTGCGTTTTTCCCAATTCTTAACGCCATGGCACCAGAAAAAACGCTTTGGATCTTCAGTTGTCGGTTAGAACGATTAAAAAGGGGCCGTTTACCAAGCAAACCCGACTTGTACTAACACGTTACTACAATCTAAAGACGTGTTGATGCTCCTGTTTTAAAATAACAGCTTTAAATGAGGGCAATCGTAGTCCGGCGAAACTTTTGAAGCGGCTTAACCGATAAAAGGTCGTCCATTTTAATTACCCCCCCCCCCCCCCCGGTGTGTGTGTGTGTGTGTGTTTGTGACAGTGTGTGTGTGTGTGTGTGTGTGTGTGTGTGTGTGTGTGTGTGTGTGTGTGTGTGACTTGAAACCCGTCCTGTCTACTCATACATGCGTCAGTTTATGTTGTGGCTGAGCACGAGGCGAGCGCCACTGACAGCAAGACGCTAAATGGGACAGGGCTTGTTTATCAGTTTGTTTTAGGTACTCATTCACTTTATGGTCGTGCTCAGGTGGTCGGCCGCAGAAGAGGAAGTGACCGGCGTGTGTGACTAATACCGTATTTACCGTCAGTGTTGTTTGGGCGTGGGCCTGCTCATTGTCTGTTGCCGGGGACAGTTGTAAACGTCTGTTCTAGTCAGTCAGTGCTGATCGCTTCATGCAAGTACTTGAAGCATTCTTTCTGACGGAAGGTAAGGATACCTAACTTGTATTTATGCTATAAACGTGCACGGATTTATTTTATTGATAATATGTTTATATTTACCTTAAATTAAAGATGGTAAGGCACGTGTTGTCCTGTCTACGATGCAATATTCCTGATCCTACACTGACGGTGGCTACCTAACTGTATCACGATTTCATTGAGGGTTTTGGGCCTGTCTGTTCGTGACAGAAAAGAGACAATTTTCCCGTTTTTGACGTGACTGTAACCCATTCTGCTGGCTGTGATGAGCGCGGGCATGTTGGCCGATGAGCCATGTCAAAACACGTCCTCTGTGATGCAGGCTTTAGCAGGCCGGCCAAGGTATGGCCATATTGGGCGGTTAAAACAAATGAAGGCCGGCTACAGAGCCAACAGTTCAGGTTCCTGCCCAGTGTGGCAGCCTGTACTGGCCCCGTGTGTGTGTGTGTGTGTGTGTCATTGTGTCGCCGTCAACCGACCGTCTCGCTGTCCAGGTGATGTGCTGTTGTACAGAGGCTGGCCGATCGGTGCTGCAGTTCAGGACGGCTCAACACGGCACTACATCTTGAATGTGTTGATTAAGTCGCTGACGCTGTGTGGTAATTAACCTCCTACGGGGCGACAGTCAGTTATTGATGTGCTTCAACAGTGAACGCCGTACACTACAACACTGAGAGTTTGGGGACAGAAAAAGTGAGGAATTGGACTGTCAGTTTACTTCCTGCACGGAAAACGGTGACTGAGCTGTAGAGAAGCAAGGAGCAACTGTTGGATGGATTGTGCTGTCTGCATGAGATGACTCGAGTCAGTGGTGAGGACGAGAAGCAGTAGAAGTATTAGCAGATCTCTTATTCCACGAGCGATGGGTTTGGATAGACTGTTGCCTGTTGCTTGGATTCCCAGGCTATCTGTGTTGTGTTCTCGAACTTCATGCAGTTAGTTTTTTCTTTAAGGCTACTTACTTGTAGTTGTCGTTCTTGAAGGTTTTAAAAACTTTGCAAATAGTTCATGACATTGTTTTGTGGCAGATGTCAGCTCACACTGACGTAATATTTACAGAATCTGTGGACACGCATCTTGTTTTCTTCAGTTAGCATGACGTTACAGCTTTGTGTTGTGTAACCGTTCCCGCCAGTAAACTGGTTTTCACCGGGGAACGTCTGTACTTGTAGGTAACAGCTGTACACGATTTCTTGCAAATAATTTTACCATGACCGGGGTACATAGGTATTCCGAATGATGACTAATTCATGAGATCACGATTAGGTGCGGTGGTCGTGTCCCGGACCTATTGATTACCCTATAAAATGTTAACACTTTCATTAGGCGCGCCCTCTCACCTCTTACGTCGGTGTGCAGTAAAAATGTCAATCTTGGTATACTTTGGTATAAAGTACCGAATCAGTACCTATACCTGCAACAGTTCGAGAGTCGTGACAAAATGGTGTCGGGGATAGATGTAGTATACTGTGTGCAGATGGACCGGAAACAGACGTCTTCCATGTCAGTAAATGCCATTTATTTTAGTTTCAAAAGTTCTCAGCTAAGCGTTCACAAATGTTACGTTACTTGAAACAGCCTTGTGCGGTGTTTACGAGGAATAGGGTCTTGATGACCAAAGTCATCTACATGTTTTCATGACTTTTGTCGTCAATGTTGTTGTTGCCGTTGTTGTTAGTTATAGTTCAGGAAAGACAGTAAGGTTGTCTACTTTCTTATTTCCTGATTTATTTTATCTGGGCCAGACAGAAACATGGAAGCAAAGAAGTGTGGAAAAGTCCCTCAGCTGGAACTGCATACTACAGGCAGACAGACAGACGGACAGACACACAGGACGCACACACAAAAGATCACTGAAAACAAGTCACCAATCCGATGGCTGGCGCACATCCTCAGTAAAGAGTTGATTAAGCAGTCTGCAGTTCGGTTTATTAGATTGAAGCCTGATATAGTGTGTGTGTGTGTGTGGTCTTCTAGCTACCGGTATCTTCTTCCGTGTGTGTGTGTGTGTGTGTGTGTGTGTGTGTGTGTGTGTGTGTGTGTGTGTGTGTGTGTTGTTTTTTTTTTATCACCAAGTCATGCGGCGCGAAACGTGGCCGGCCTCTGATACTGTCAAGTTTCAGTTTAGCATGGCGTATTGCTAAGCCTGGGTCAAAAGGCATACCGTTGATAACAAATGTCTTTTCGTGTTAATCACGCTATGACCTAATAGTATTCAACATGCCTATAGATGGCGGTAAGGTGATTCGAATAGTATTTGTCATTGAAGTCTAATCCACGCAACAAATCCTAAATAAGGTATGTGTTATTGTGCACTGGCTGATACAGAACTGTTTTTGTGTAACCATACACTGAAGTGCGACACGAAAGGAGGGAGTGGGTAACATGTATTATCGTCGTCTCCATTTTGTAAGAACGAACCTTCCACGATTATCAATTCTGGACTTTGCGTCTTATGCGCTTTTTTGTCCCCCGTATCTCTTCATGTGGGTGTTTAGCTGTAGAGTGTGACTGGGTGCAAGTATCCGGCGTGGATGTATCTATCCTAGGTGTTTCTCAGCGAGTGTGTGTCACAGCCATCACTCAGGTAGTGGCCCAGTGGTACTGACACATTTCAACAGCGAGTATAGTGCGTACCTAGGTCGGCGTGTCACTAGGTGTGTTGACGGTTTCAATTAAGTATACAAGCTAACCCTACCACGTTGGTTACTGAGCATCTCCAAACGACTGTGCCGAGTCCTATGTGGGCTTGTCACTGCTATCCGTCTTCAGATGCTGCATTTCTAGGCCGGGGATGAGGTGAGTGTGGTTACCTGGGCCATGTAGGTAAATGTTAACTTTCACCTGTGTGCCCCTTTCCCCCTAGCGGCTCTCAGCACGTATTGTTCGCTTGATTAAACGCGGGCTTGTTATTTCTCGCGGCTTTGTCACCATGCGGGATGGGTAACGGTTGTGGAAGAAATAAAAGCTGAAAAGGTAAACAGGCGAACGGTTTTGGAAGGAATTTCAGTTTGCACTGCCGGGCGGGCCGTGGTCACTTGAATAGATATAAAATCTTTTTGAAGTTTTTGGCTGATTAACTGGTAACTGAAATGAATTTGGCATAGACAGCCCATAGTTGAAAATGGATTAATGATTTGGTCCTCGGTCGTATGTTGTTTTCCCCCAACTCCCCCCCCCCCCCCCCCCCCCCCCAGAACACAAACTGGTGTGCATTTTGCCGGCAAGCAGACTTCTTCGGCGGTCAGTACAGCGCGCTTTGTTGCCAGCGCCGTCAGTTTCGTTGAGACGCTAACTTGTCTCCCCTGCTGTACAGACCTGCATAGTAAATCTGTGGAAATCATCACAGCTGTAAAACCGACCTAGTATCCATTCCAAGTTTCACTGGGCAAACACTGACCAGTCTGTGGCAGTGACGCGTGTACTGTGCTGTGCTTGTCAACTGGTCACCGTGCCGACCGTGTAATTGTTGCATCAAGTCGCCATAGTGGCGGCCGGACATGAGAGGACCTTTGTGTGAGGTAATTCAAGTCAGGCGGGTCCAGTAAACATGCTCGCCAGCTCACTGAGCAGCCTGCAGTTGACCAGTGCTTCTTCAAATTTTGTCTCCCAGACCCCGGACCCCCCCCCCCCCCCCCCTTTCTTCTGCGTAGCTTTCTCCTCAGTGTCTGTGCCCCGCTGCCGGTTTGGTGTTTTCGGACCCGTAGACACTTTTGCCCTAGGCATAAAAAATAATGGTCCGGGGTACTTTTAGTTTTACAATATTATATTATTACAATATTATATGGTTTGTTATCGTGCCTGTCATTCTCAGTCAGGCTCATTTTCATATCTGCTGGCCTTTTTCTCGTTGCCGCGTCTTTGATATCATCCTCACGTGGTCAGTGGAAAAGAACGTTAAACTCCTACACACCCACCCAGCACCCATCCTCAGCCGGGCTCATTTTCACGACTAATAATTAGTGAAAGCGTCTCTGCGGAAAATATCTGCCTTGGCAGCTGACTGAAAAATTCCGGGGAGTCATGCGGGCGTATGCTGTAAGTGCTCCAGAGTCATTGTCTCTGAGACCGCGTTCATTTAGCATGTATTCCGGCGGACCCCCTTCTTCCTTCCCCACCTCCACCTGACCCCCCCCCCACACACACACACACACACCTCTACCCCTACCTCTCCTCTTCCCCCACTGTCCTCTCTCGTACCTACCTTGCACAGGGCGGTCGTATGTGGAGTGAAGGGCCTAAGGTTGCTGCAGCTGACTCGGAGGGCGAGTGTGTGACAGAGAGAGCGGGGGATGTAGCAGGGAGAGGTGCTATCACATTATCATTAGGTACACAGCTGCTGCACTTCCCACAGCTCAGCCATCTCACTCAACTGGCTGGTAATCCAGGCGACAACACTTGATTGTTGGATAGTACACAGTGTATACTACACAGATGTACATGGCCGTTGCTTGTCGCAGCTACTGAACAGGTTGTACTTGAAAAGATTGATGTGTTTCTCAACTCCAGCATTGTCGGTGAGTTTTTGTGTGCATTTTGTTTCATTCTAAACGAACGTAAAATGTGTTATTCGTGGTTAATGCGACAGTATATTGGTAGGAAGCTATGAGGTTTTAGGGTCACATTTGACTTTCCAGTGAACGTTATCGGCTTGTAGGCTGGCTGATGGCTTGGTGCAGCGACCGAGTCAGGTGTCACACGACAGAACATCAATTTGTTTAATGGGTGCTAGTTCATGGCTTTTTATCTTGGTATTTTCCCCGCTACTGAGGTGACTCACGAGCGCAGCACGACAGATCTCAGTTGTATTTGTCAGATGATCTGTTGCACATTGGAAAGCCTTAAAGTTGAATGTTTTCAATAATCAGTAATAAATTTGAACTTGAGATTAAGATTTCGAAGTTGTGATTATTTTTTCTTTAGTGTCAGATGTATGTATGTTAAACCATCCCTGTCAAAACAGAGAGAGTGGGAGTATTAAAAAAAAAAAAAAAAACTTAGTCATTCAGGTGCCTGTGGCTTCGTGCAGTGGCGACGCTATCCACAGTTAGAGGGCCTCATGTAAGAGGGAGGTTAACTGGTTAACAGAGTTAACGCAGCGTACGCTCATTCACCCCAAAACATCACCCATAACAACAGCACTACACAGAATGTGATATCTCATCCCAGCGTTCAGTGTGTGAAACACCGCCACCAGTTCAGATCATTTGTGTAATTAGTGTCGTGTATGCCCCGAGGAATCGGCTAATACACTCAACGCGTGACGCTTTATGAGGGTGCGCTTCGTTATGAGTAAGATCTGACTGCTGCGGGAATCGGTTCCTTGATTGCCGACGTAATAACCCGGGAGGTGTAATCTTACTGTTTGTGACTGTGACAACACAGGTTCGTTCTACTGTAGTTTGATTCCTCCCTTTCAATTTAATTCAATTCAATTCAATTCAATAATTCTTTATTGTCCTCATGGGGAGGCAATTTAGTTGAGGCGTAAAAACAGACAACAACCACATAGACATAACTAGAGGAGCAAAGCCTCCTTGGCTCACTTGTGAGATGGGTCAAGGTCATTCAAAAGAGTATGTTTGTAAAGCTATCACTGTCTATCCTGAAGCAAGATGTCTCTTGTGTTCATAGCTCAATCAAAGACCTTGGAATCCAAGATCTTTGGTTCAATGGCAAATGGCAACATAACAGTTTTCCAAGGACAGCTTGTATCACCTTGACTTTGGGTCAAGGTCATTCAAATGAGATCTGTAAGTGACGAGCTTATCAATGACTATCTTTATGCCACGTTTGATAACTCTAGTTTTCGCAGTTTCTGTACAAATGGTAATGTAAAATTTCACAACAGACAGCTGTATTGACCTTGACCTTGAGTCAAGGTCATTCAAAAGGCTATGTCTGCATAGGTCTCATTGCTGCCTATCATTGTGCCTTGTTTGGTGCCTCTGCTGTTTGTTGTTTCCAAGAAAATGCTAACGTTAAGGTCTCCACTAAACATTTTGAGTGGCCTTGACCTTGACTGAAGAAAATGGAATACAAGTATGCCAGTACAGGTTTTGTCAATGTCTATCATCATGCAAAGTTTGATGCTTCTGGTATCCCTAGATTTTGAGAAAATGGCAGTTGTAAATTTCCAGTGAGACAGATTTAGTGACCTTGACCTTCAGTCAAGGTCATTCAAACGGTATGTCTTGGAAGGTCTTACTGCTGTCTATCAGCAAGCCAGGTTTGGTGCTTCTGCTGTTTA
>JACVVK020000083.1:7500-12500 GCA_018292915.2 Batillaria attramentaria
ATTTTTCAGTGTTTCCATCTTTGAAGGCGGAACTTCGATGTCGATGACAAGACGTCACTTAATTGCTGAAATGTCCACCTTCTGAGAATGATCCTGTAGTTCCGTGCACTGAGGTCATAACCATGAGGTATCATCGTCAGCCCTCATTATGACGTCGGATCCGCTGACATCCACCTTGGGCACGTGTCGCTCTGGGCTTCTCGCTGTCTTAAAGTCCCGGCATCATCGATTCAGTGTACTGGCCGCTCGTCCTAATGAGAGAGAGAGAGAGAGAGAGAGAGAGAGAGAGAGAGAGATTCTATGTCAGTGTGTGTGTGTGTGTGTGTGTGTGTGTGTGTGTGTGTGTGTGTGTGTGTGTGTGTGTGTGTGTGTGAGAGAGAGAGAGAGAGAGAGAGAGAGAGAAATCATAGCGATACGTACGGCCCTATTTTTCACCTGTAAAAGGTGCTTGGCTCAATAGCGATGTTCTCACGCTTGCCGCTTCTGTTTTACAAACTAATCTACGAAAAATACAAAAAAAGAAGAGATAATGAAGCGAAATAATTAAGAGAATCAAAAGCCTTCCCCTTCTCTCCTCTCTTCCCCCTTTTTCTGCACACACCGCTCGCCCCTCCATGAAGAGAGAGAGAGAGAGAGAGAGAGACGGGGGGAGAGAGAGAGAGCACGCGACCGCACGCGCCTTGTCAGTTCAGCAGTAACGGACGGAGAGAGAGAGAGAGAGAGAGAGGCCGCACCAACGATACCTACAGCGGCTAGTTTCCCTCCCATCAATCGAAGCATGTGCTGCGTGAACCGACAGTCGTGTGTGACCGGTTGGGGGAAGAGTTGGAAGAGCCAGCAGAGATGCACCTGTTGCGTTCTGCGGCGTGAACTAACCAGGAGTAACAGTTAAACGTTGCTGTCGATCTGTCGGTGACGTGACATGATTAGTGGTTGTTGTATATACATTGTACGTTTTGACATATTTGTTTTTTCCCCAGTTGTGGATTGAAGAAGTTTTGGTGTGAGTGACCAGGATTACAGCATCTACAAATCTCGTAAGTTTACATTGGAAGTTTAATTCATTTTTCTTCCTTCTTCATCAGTTTTGCGTCTTTTTCCCCCTGTGATGATGGTATCAGATTTGCATTTGGGAACCAGGATGTCTTTGGTAGTAGAGCGATTGACTTCAAGGCTTGGGTTGGAAGTTCGGATCCGGTCCAGGCTTGGAGACAGATTTTGTGGTGGCCTTTTCCTTGAGTGTCCCGTCCGGCTTTGGTATCATCCTTTCGCGTTGGAAACGGACGTTAAACCCTCAGACACCCACCTATTCATTTCCCTTCTTCGTTATTTTTTTTAAAAATTATTATTCGGACATATGGTATCAGTTTTGCATTCCGTTGTCCATTGAAACACCTTGAGGAAACAAGTCCTAGCCGTTTTGCACAGTGTTAGTAATGGTCATTGCAATTAGCAACGCCGACACTGATATGCCATTCTGATTGCTGTGGATGATATAGTTGAAGTGTTTGTCTTCCGTCAGTTACAGTAGAACCTCTTTCGGGTGGCCACCCCTTTGGGAGACCACCTGCCTGTGCAGACCAATGTCACAATGATACTGGGTTGCACTTCTTCACATTCTGAAGCTTCTTTTGGGTGACCACCTCTCTTTTAAGACCACTCGCGGCTGGCCAGAGGGGTGATCGCCCAAAAGAAGTTGAACTGTACAAGATTTTTTTTTTTTTTTTTTTTTGGTGACACGAACTATCATTTCGCGTGCACAAATAGACTGAAGTACTGACCGAGGTAAAACTAGAACGAGAACTTGAACTTAAAAAACAAACAAAATTGAAGTCCGGCCTATCTATTTCAGTTTCAACGATGACGCTTGCCGTAACACGTAAAACTTGCTCTCTGATAAGTCGCGGAAAATTAAACTGTGATGATAATAATAATAATAATAATAAAGAGAAAACTCCAGTATACGACGTCTGATTAGTTTTGTATTTACAGGCCGGTACAGGGAGTGGGAATGCACTGACAAACAAAAAGAAAAGAAGACTTTCTATCTGCTGGTACAGGGAAATTGTTAAGTGTCCGTCCTACAGTCCACAAAACATTGCTTTGGAAGAAGAAAAGGGAAAGAGTGGAATTTCATGTACAGTAACAGACCTAATCATTGTTTCAGTTTGGAAACTTCTCGCCGCGATATGCCAGCTTGTCAGAAAATACTAATAAGTGAAGTGTGATATACCGTGGGTTCTCTGACATCGCTAAATCAGGCCAAGAGAAAAGCTGGCGGCTGCTCAGTTTCAGAATTAAGCAACAGACTTTTAGTCACATCACATTAACATAGAAAGACCTAACTCATTTGTTTTTCAGCCATTCGCGATTATGTTCTCCACAGAAAAGTTTCGTGGATAAAGCACTGACAGAAAGATCATTAAGGCCAACGCGTAGATCAGATGTGAAATGCTCGGTAGTTTGGCTGCTTTTATATTTGATGTATATTGCAACCAGATGTCAGCTGCCGTATGTGTCAAACAGGCCATTTGACCGAATAACGTGCAGCTCAAGTGTGCGACATGATACTCGCGAACGTTAATAGCACAACCACGAATTCGTTCTTTTTTTCGCTTCACTTCTAAGAGATTCGTGGGCAGAACGAGTGAGGTATTTAACCCTTTCTACCATGACGCTAGATGCCTGGATCCCGTGGTGACATTGCACCATGTGAGCAAAATGTAGACCCCCTTAATGCTCGGGTCGTGAGTTCGAATCCCGGCTAGGGCGAAATATTTGTGCAGGCCTTTTTTCTCGTTGCCCCGTCTTTGATATCACCCACATTTGGTAGAAAAGGACGTTAAACACCTAAACACCCACCCCACCCACCCGTAGACCCCCTCAACCTTATGACACCCATGCTTTTTCAACCCACTTTTATGATTCCAGAGGAAAGGGAACCAACACATACTTTTGAAACAGTGACTTTCTTTCCCTTTCTGGTGATCCCAACTCCGAGTACTCGTCTACAGCCTGAACACAAGTGAGCACACCGATCTGTGTAATGCCAAGAAGGTGAATGTGTGGCTGACATGGTGCTTTGTAGGCGTGAACAGGTTTTTAATGTCAAAATTTCTTCATTCACAAATTCCCAGTAATCAGTTTTATAGACCTCTGCGATTTCTTTGAAGAATGAGGGACCTGACTCAGATGACGGGAGTAAGAGGATCATATTTAGGTGATGTGACGTTTAGATGTTGTACTTTACTGTGACGTCATCTTCATCGCTTTGCCGAGAAAACCTGACAGAATAAATGTTGGAAAGGGCGGTAGGGTGGGTGGGTGGGTGTTTGGGGGTTTAACGTCCTTTTCCATCACATACGGGTGATATCAAAGACGGGGCAACGATGAAAAAGCCAGCACAAATATTTGGCCCCAGCCGGGATACGAACTCATGACCCTAGCATTGAGAGTCCAACGCTCTACCATTCGGCCACCCCGGCTCCCCGGAGAGGGAGGTAAAATGGTAACATACTGTTACGGTTATAGTCGAAGCTCAGGTAGAATGAGTTAAGGGTTTAACGTCTTTTTTCCACCACATATTGGTGGTATCAAAGACTGGTCCCCACAAGAAAAAGGCCGCCAGCACAAACATTTGGCCCCAGCCGGGAATCGAACTCACGACACTAGCGTTGGAAGGCGAGCGAAACAAAATAACCCTAATAATGAAAATAGTGTCAATATAACACCACTGTTGTTCCGTTCATTGGAAGACGATTATACAAGGGCTTGGACTCGGACAAATTGGAACGAAGCAAAGCGAAACACAGAGTCTTTGGTGCGTCGCTCTAAAGTCTATTAGGTTTATAATCAGGACGTGTATCGCAGTTGGTTCGGAGCCACGCAGATGGGACAGAAAATGAAATTCTGATAAAATCAACATACATTAGCCATCTGCAAATTATGGACGTTGGCGTGTGCTCAGTGTGTCCGTTAACAATCAACACATAGACCACACAACAATCAGATAGATATGAGTCGGAGAGAGATTGGTTGGCCGGTTATTTGAAGGCATATTGCCCTTTTCCACCGCTGAAGGGTACGATATCAGAGACGGAACAACGAAAAGAAAGGTCATATGAAACTTTTGGATTTGAACTAACCACCCCAGCACTGACGTCCATCGCGCTATCAGCTCGGCCATCCCTTCTGCTTTAGTCCACGTGTGTCCTTAACTACCATTATCATAGACATGTCAAAATTTTGTGTATTGAGTTAGGCAGAAAAGTCTAACAAATCTTTCGTTTAATACTATTGTACCTAACTACCTCATCTAGTCGAGAGTCATACCATCAGGGCTTTATGCTTATGTCGGACATCGGCTGCTGACCGATTCATGTCGAAATGTCCGCCTCCCTGTGAAACTGGAATATCATTTCCCACTTCCCTCCCTCAGAGCAGACCCCTGCCCGCACACACGGACGCAGAAAAACCCAATAGTTTCTCGTGGATTGTTGCGTGTTTTGGCCTTTTTGATTAAGTAACGGTAAAGGACAGAGCAACGAAAAAAGAAAAAAAAAGTTTGCACAAAACGCGAAACTCGTCAACAACATGTTGTTTTGGATCAACAAGTTTAACTGTCGCCGGGGATGCCATCGTTTACATTGCAAATATATTCTGGTGTCAACTTTCGCGACAAATTATATTGAAAAGTGCCACAAGCTGTGAACTGTCAGATACGGTTGATCCCTCGTGCTGGAAAGTTCGCCATACTGACCGAATTGTCTGCCAACGACACACATTCAAATAAATAAGAATTCACAGACAGTTTTTGTTTATCTGTAGTCCACGTGTGTCCTTAACTTCCAATGCTCTAGACGTGACGAACTGTGTATAGAGTTAGGCAGAAAAGTCTAACAAACCTTACGTTTAATACTATTTTACTTTTATGTTTTATATTAAGAACTTTAATGATTGTGTGTGTGTGTGTTTTTTTTTTAATAAGTGGCAGAACATGT
>JACVVK020000083.1:17500-30000 GCA_018292915.2 Batillaria attramentaria
TCGAACATGTCCGCCGCTTAAAAGATGAAATCGGGAAACACACACACACACACACACACACACACACACACACACACACACACACACACACACACACACACACACACAGAGACACACACACACAAACCGCCTAGTTCTTTAAAAAAAATAATAATGGAAAAACATACATTTTATCTGTGAGATGTCATTCGTCTACGGGATTTGTGCGGTTTATGTGAAACTACAGAAAGCTCAGAGAGGAAAACTGTTGCGTGAGGCAAATGAAAGCGACTGAAACTGAAAGTACGTGCCTGTGTTCCACTTTGGGAGACTTTAACTTCGAGCACAATGTTGGACACAACCCTTTAGATGATACCTCTTTATTTTGGAGTGATGGTTGGGTACATTCATTTGCACGGGGAATGTTTATATTAATTAATTACCTCGCTGCATGAAAAAGAAACAAACAAACGAGCAAAAAACCCGAAAAAGAGGAGGGGGGAAAAAAACACCTCAATTCTCGTCGGGCTACGTCCTGCAGAATCTGATTAGCTGGCGAAGAAACGCACGTCAAGAACATTCGCTAGCAGGAGAACAGCTGGTACATCCGTCTGGAAGTTTATTGTTTTGTGAACAACGTAACATGAAGGAGATACGCTTTGTTGGAAGCTTGCAGCCGACTAGAAGGATGATGACACAAGTGAATTACTGTGAAAGGCAAGTAGTCCGGCATCGCTGCAAGAATCTCCACTGGCTCCCTGTTAAATTCCTCTGCCAGTACAAAATCGCCATTTACGTTTTCCGTTTTTTTTCGAGGGTTCTCTTCCTCCCTTTCTGTCGGTTTTACTCCATCCGTATCAGCCGTCGCGTTCCGCCTCGAGCGAAAGACTTCTCAAACTTCCGAAGCGTAACATGAAAACTGCCGGAGAGCGCTCGCTCGTTCAGCTTCTTGGCCCCGACTGTCTGGAACTCTTTGCCAATCATAGTCAAACTCCGCCTTTAGCCCTCACTGCCACAGTTTACATCCCATCTGAAGACCTTTCTTTTTCGTCAAGCTTTTGATAGTTAAAATTCTGTTGATTGTGTGTGTGTGTGTGTGTGTGTGTGTGTGTGTATGTGTGTGTGTGTGTGTGTGTGTGTGTGTGTGTGTGCCCAGAGCATTATCTCCTTTAAGTGGCCATGTTTCACGTGGAACAAGCAAACTCCTCTCACTGTATCTGCACACACTCTGGAAGGTATCAGTACCATGGTGCACGAATATCTGAAAACTTTCAAAAGCGTGCGCGAGTTACCACAAAATTCCACAATATGGCTACGGTGTCGGGACTCCATGTCAGTGTACCAACCCCTTGTCTCTGTAAGTAATTCGCTTTTGGAGATCCCACACGAGACAACACCCGATAAGTGCAGTGTTTCGCGCAACAGTGGGTGTAATTGCATTTAGAAGTAACCAGGGGGATCCGGCAGTTTTGACAGTTACGATTTGACGTGTATGAGAACCATACGCTGTGCGCACGTGTGTTGATAGAACATTACATGGGCTTGATAGAATATGACATGGGCTTGACAGAATATGACACAGGCTTGAAGAGTGTGTGTGTGTGTGTGTGTGTGTGTGTGTGTGCGCGCGCGTCAGTGTGTGTGGTCGTCAGTTATCGAAAGTGTAAACAGAAATGATATCTAACCTAGTGGTCTCCCATGGCTATCTCGAGTCCAGCGATGCCAGTCGATCAGTATGTGCGTCCGGTGTCTGTGTGTGAATTTAGAATTGCATTTATTATTTTCAAATTTGGTGGGCTGAACATTTCCAAAGCAGAGGGAGACGAAGCCGGAGTACCCGAAGAGAACCCCCGACGATCGGCCCGAATGAAAGGTGCCACATTCGAGAAGGAAACATTCCTTGTCCCGAGTGGGACTCGAACCCCTGACCTCTCGCATTGGTGGCAAAGTCTCTTAACCACTAGACCAAAGACCGCCCCAGAAACTGAACTACTGTCGCACGCACAAAAGTGAATAGAAGGGTGAAGGTTTGCACATGAAGTAGCGCTTAGCGGCAGCAGGCTTTCACTACCTCGTCCTTCAGCCCTGCGGCGCCATAAGCATTTCAGAAGAGATGGACATGTGCGCCGATTAGACTTGAAGTCTACCATACCATACCATACCATACCATACCATGGCGAATTTCTCGCCTCGTGTGAACGAACCATTATGCAGAGAGAGGGAAGAGCAGAAAATGTGGTAGCGATTACCGAGTGGATTACCTCTTAACCGCGTTGTAGCATACTCCGACCCGCGTGTCACGCCTGATGTTTACAGGAGAGCGTGGAGGTTAAATGCTTGTGCCGGCTTTACCTTGAGCAGTGCAAGAAGTAACTCAGAGTACTGACACAAACACTAGGTAAATGTTACCATAGGGAAATTGGTTCTTTGAGTATATTTTTTTTTCTTTCTCCCCCGCCCCTCCTCCTCCCCCGCCACACCCCATGCCTCCGGTTTTTTTTTTTTGTTTTTTTGTTTTTTTTTTTTTTGGGGGGGGGGTGAGTGGGTGGGTGGGGGGAGGTGATAGTGATCACGGTTTTGCGGCTTTTGTAACTACAAGTATATAGAGAATACCTTCAATACGGAAGATGCCTACTTAATTTGCAGATAGAATCACCGTCTCGGTGTTTCAGGATAGTTTGTTTAAACACACACACACACACACACACACACACACACACACACACACACACACACACACACACACACACACACACACACATATTTGAGTGGCATTGGTAGGTCGAACACGTTTGAACAGACTTCTCGTCCACAATTTTGATGTGTGTGTTCTTGGTTTTCGGTTGTTTAGCCAACTTGGAATTTAAATCTCATGTATTTGAAGACACCAAAGGCAGACGAACCTTGTTTTGTGCTCATCCATTGTTCATATACACAGTTAGAACACCTCAAGAAACAAACAAATAACAAACAAAAACCCCACATATACACTACCAACATAAGGAAGAAACATCTAGAAATAATGCCTACTGCCTGCCAGTTGAAGAATATTTAGTGCAAAGAATGTCAACTTCGTAAGAAGTTTGCATAGCGTCACTTACCAGTGTTATAACAATCTAATGACATTCGTTCGTTGTACGCACACTCACAGCTTGTACCGGCTTTTGCTGTCCGACTGAGCAGAAATGTCCCGTTTCAAGAACAACTAGAATTCCCATGTTGCTGAAAAACAAAAGAGCAGACAATAGGCTGAAGATTTAGCTACAGAACAAGCATCCAATGTCACTTGTTGAGCAGTAAGATGAAGAGCAGTCATCGCTTGGTGGAATCAGATAGCTTCGGTGCCTGGAGTAGGTTGTGATGTATAGACGTGTTTTCGCCCTGTTTCGTGTCTGTTGTTGTCATCATCGCACGGTTGGTTCACAGCATCTCCATCGTTCAACAGATCTCGTTTTCTGTGTGGTGTGTGTTAAGAAGTTTCAAAGCAGCGAGGTGCGGAAGGGATAACGTAACGTAACGTAACGTAACGTGACGTAACGTAACGTAACATAACATAACGTAACCGGTATCATTTACTGTTGAAACAAAAGAAAACAAGTATCATTGATTAGCTGAAAGACTGAGGCGGTGTTCGCGGAAACACAGACCCATAGAATGCCATTGCTTGAAATTAAATGAATTCTAATGAATTAAATCAATTCTTATGAATTAAAGGAACTCTAATGAACTAAAAGAATTCTAATGATATTTTTTAAAGTCTACTGAATTATGTAAACTCCGCTGAATTCTGATGAACTGAATTCTAACGAACTCTATTGAATAAATGAACTAACTGAAGTCAATGAAATAAATGAATTCTATTGAATTGAATGAATTCTAACGAATTGAATGAATTCTAATGAATAAAATGAATTCTGATGAATTAAATGTGATGAATGTGTCAAAAAAAAAGAAGACAGAAATACTCATATGAACCCAAGAAGAGCTTTTTTTCCCCGGGGGGGGGGGAGGGAGGGGGGAGGGGCGATTGACGTCCCTTGGAGGTCCAGGTGCCTAGCAGCTGAAAGTGCACTTGTTCTGAGTGACCCGTCCGTAGACAGCCACCTCGGCTCTCTATCATCGTAAAGGCACATGTGCACGCTGTCTTCCTTGAAAACCCGACCCACGATTCTTCAGCGTCCTCCAGCCGCCGTGGCGAGTTCGAAGGTCTCTCGCACTCAGTGGCTCGCGATCACTCAGCCCTCGTCAAGCTTCAGCTAGTTGGTGCTCAGAGAGCTCTCGGCTGTAGCAAGCTGCAGCATGTTCTTCTTCTGCCGCAATTATTGCCTCTGTCAGCTAAGTACTCTCCTCCATTACACGGCACATTAACCCAAGTGGACCGCGCCTGTATTTACATGCCTGGAGTGGTCGTTGCCTTTACTTGCGCCCGGCTGTGTCCCCCTTGGGATGTCTCTTGCCTGAAACCGAGTCAGCGTCGTCTTCGGGAAACGCCGGTTAAAACTAGACAGCTTTGTTTTCCCGTTCGTCTGGTTCCGGCAAACGAGCCTGCGTCTTCTACAGGAACCGTTTAAACTAGAGAGCTTTGGTTTCCTGTTCGTCTGGTTCGAGGTTTTTTCCCCGCTGACTTCCTGGTTGCAAGTGCACGTTCCTCAGCTCGTTGACAATGCATGTACTGTGTGTATATATGCTGCGTGTACGGGGCAAATGTCAGTCTGGTGTCTTGAGATTGAATCTCCTGAAGGACTTCCCGGAACAGTGGAAACTGAGTACTGACGTGGTCCACTATGACGATGTATACCGTCATTTAGCCTAGTGGTGAAGATGTCCACGTGCGGATCTTGAGGCATATGTTGGGCAGCGGGAGCCGGAGTAGCCGAGTGGTAGAGCGTTGGACTTTGGCTGCTCAGGTCGTGAGTTCAAATCCCGGCTGGGGCCAAATGTTTGTGCTGGACGTTTCTCGTTGCCCTTTCTTTGATATCACCCGTACATGGTGGACAAGGACATTAAACTCCAATACACCCACCCCACGCCATGGTGGGCAGGAATTTTGGGGTTTTCCTCACCAAAATTCACGCGCAGACTCGTTCCCCGTGTCTGTATTGTCTTCGTTTACACGCGCATGACTACCACTACCTGACACTAATACCACTCAGTGGGAGTGGGTGGGTGTTTGGGAATTTAACGTCATTTTCCACCACATAAGGGTGATATCAAAGACGGGGCAACGAGAAAAAAAGGCTAGCACAAATATTTGGCTCCGGCCGGAATTCCAACTCACTACCCGAGCATTGAAAGTCTTACGCTCTACCATTAGGCTATCCCGGCCCCCCATGCAGGTTAGTAAAAGCACACCTATGTACAGTGTCACTGTGTGTGAAAGTCTTACGCTCTACCATTAGGCTATCCCGCCCCCCCCCCCCCCCCCCCCCATGCCGGTTAGTAAACGCACACCTGTGTACAGTGTGTGAAGAGGCGTTTTCAGCCATTACTCATCTGAATCGTCAAACTGTCGACACAAAGGCCACTGAACAACTGCGGATGTAGCCACCAAATGTCTTAATCGTGCGCTCCTTAATACCTTGGGGAAAAATAACAATAACACTTTTATTTCGGATTGTAAATTTATTAGAAATGTTGGGAAAAATTCATGGTGAATGCGAATGGCGTACAATACAGTGACCCACGCTGTGGGTGGTAGTGCTGGTACAGAAGGCCCGGGTGCACGTGCACATTTCGGCTGGCGGCTCCCCCGCGACCTGACGTACATGGGCACACAAACCCTTCCCTGGCTCACGCCTGGCGACACAGTCAGCTGTGGAAACCTGTTCCCACTGACAGCGAAGAGGTCCTACTCTCGGAGTGAACGTTTGCCCTGGTTCTTGCAGTCACATCTGTGCACTTCCTCTTCATTTCGCTTCGTTCAGGCATTCCTAATGGCCTTTTAGCAGAGGGCGTATCTGTCTGTATACGGGCGTTGACACACACTAAAACGCAGAGGCGTTAGTTCTGTCAGATTCCTCGGACAGGGTCTCTTGAGCATGAACATTGCTAACACGAGTTAGCATAACGCTAAAACTGAGGCTGAAGTTGAAGGTTAGAACTTCAGTCAAGCCAAGAGAATGATGTCACTGGCTTGGTTCATTAATAAGAGTCAGCAAGACATCATTGTCCTGAGAGGAGTGTAGCTGTATGGCCCAAAGATCTGCTTTATGTCACATGTCAGGCTTAACATGCACTATAACTATGGCTTTGGATCCGTTTCAGGATTTCGCAGGCTGCTTTATGTCATTATGTTTAGCTAGGCTAAACCTTTAGTGTCATGTCAGTCCAATAATGCGTTCACGAGTAGGAGTCAGCGAGAAATTATTGTCCTGAGAGGAGTATAACTGTAAGATAAAAAGAGCTACTTTATGTCACATGCCAGGGCTTTAGTTTAGAACTACTAATAGTATGTCTCTGCATCTGTTGCGTTTCAGGATTTCACTGGCTGTTTTATGTCATATTAATGTAAGGACTAAGATGCGTTACTACTATGCCATTGTATCTATTGTATTTCAGGATTTCGCAAGCTGCCTTATGTCATACGTCTAGGCTAACGCACTGGCACGTCCCTGCTTAACCCCAGTCACGTGGCTAAGAGGTCGAGGTCGTACCCAAGACGTATCATTGGCTTGGTTCCCGAGTTAGTCCCTGGTATGCTTCTGTATCTGTTGTGTTTCAGGATTTCACGAGCTTCTTCATGCGATTTCAGGGCTTAGTCGCGTTATTACTCTGTCTCTGCATCTGTTTCAGGATTTCACAAGAAGCTGTTTTGTCTTATCTTCAGGGCTAAGACGCGTTGCTACTCTGCCTCTGCATCTGTTGCAGGATTTTACAAGAAGCTCTTTTGTCTCATCGTCAGGGCTAAGACGCGTTGCTACTCTGCCTCTGCATCTGTTGCAGGATTTTACAAGAAGCTCTTTTGTCTCATCGTCAGGGCTAAGACGCGTTGCTACTCTGCCTCTGCATCTGTTGCAGGATTTTACAAGAAGCTGTTTTGTCTTATCGTCAGGGCTAAGACGCGTTGCTACTCTGCCTCTGCATCTGTTGCAGGATTCCACAAGAAGCTGTTTTGTCTTATCTTCAGGGCTGAGGCGCGTTGCTACTCTGTCTCTGCATCTGTTTCAGAATTTCACAAGGTGTTTTATCTTATCTTCAGGGATAAGACGCGTTACTATACTCTGCCTCTGCTTCTGTTTCAGAATTTCACAAGCTGTTTTATCTTATCTTCAGGGCTAAGACGCGTTACTATAATCTGCCTCTGCATCTGTTTCAGAATTTCACAAGGTGTTTTATCTTATCTTCAGGGATAAGACGCGTTACTATACTCTGCTTGTGCATGCATCATGTTTCAGGAAGCAACAGCAAAAGACTGACCGAAGCAGCGGAGGGAACTTCAGGCCCTGTCTCAAGAGGGACGGCCTCTGACGGCCAGGGATGGAGGATGGAAGCGCGGCCCCCGTAGAACACATCCTCATTCAGAGCGGGGCTTTGGGCTTCTACCAGAAACGTCTCTTTCTCTGCTCCTGCTTCTTGCAGGCTCTGACAGTCTCCGCGCTCATCTACGCCTCGCACTGCCGCCCGGAACTACAACCTCCAGCGCCGGCCGCTGCCACAAATGGAGGTCTGGCCCACCCTCCTAAATGCCCGGACATCGTGTCCCAGTCTTCTTTTGGTCAGAACAGGTCTCGGACAATTCCCCACAGACTTCCTGCCTACAACGAAAGTTCCGCTCACAATGAAACGAGGGTTCTCAACGAAACCATCTTTCTCAATGTCACAGAACATTGGTATCAGATCGAGACTGTTTCAGTATCAGGGTCACATGATGATCACGTGGGAGAGAGGCATGGAAGGTCCACGAAACAGCTGACAACGGATGTACCCGATTTCGGAACGTCGGAAACTGTTAAAGACTACGTGGCAGGACCTTCAGTCACAGAACAATACAGTGCGTCTTCAGCAAGCAATAGTGCGTCAAACAACGAGCAACATTCTTCGGGAATTTCAAATAAACGGAGACACCAGAGGAAAGGTAGGCGGCGCCATGACGGTAACAAAGTGGGGAAGGTAGAAGTGCCTGTAACAACGTCTGCGAGTGATTTTGGTGGAGCGTCTAATGGTTTGATGGGTGGTGAACATGACGGTGTTGCTTTCAAACACGGATTACGTCACACCTCTTCCCCGGATCCACCGCGGGATTACCACAACGATAAAACGGATTCTTACAACCCTTCCCTTCAAAGTGACGTCAGTGTTTCTGGTGCAGCTGTTTTC
The DNA here is from genome assembly GCA_018292915.2 of Batillaria attramentaria. Taxonomy (NCBI): domain Eukaryota; kingdom Metazoa; phylum Mollusca; class Gastropoda; family Batillariidae; genus Batillaria; species Batillaria attramentaria. The sequence goes on from JACVVK020000083.1 coordinate 25,796, forward strand.
TCCGATGGTGGAGTCACCGTTTCACAAGATGGGTTGGCTACTACGTCATTTACTGGCGTCACCACGTCACACAGCGTCACCAGTGTATTCACTGGCGTCACTTCTTCTGATAATGAGTTCACGGGGGAAGTTACGGCTGAACATGTCCCGACTGGCACGACCCGAAACGAGGCCCGGGAGTCAGAAAGTACGGGAGTGCCGGATGTAAGAGCCGGTAAAATTCCGGATGTGAAACACGCGGATTGTACAGCCGAAAACCAAGGAAAAGGCAAGGAAACACCGTTCTACGTAACGATGACGTACCTGCCAACGCCAGAGGTATGTTATGACTTATATTGCACGTTCAGGTTTTACGTAAACGCGCTATGCCCATGCTTACCAGATATCACAGGAGCCAGCTTAATTTGTTTTGCCTATGAGTGCAACTATCTTAATGATTAGTAGAGCTCTGAATGCGAGACATGGCCGTCTACAGGCTCTGTGAACCGGTGAAAATCCAAATTCTCTTACTCAGTGATGACGCGCGACGCAAACGGTATAGCCGACTCCTTCAGTCCGTGTGAGGCCGGGGAGCCGGGGTGGCCGAATGGTAGAGCGCTGGACTTCTAATGCTCGGGTCGTGAGTTCGTATCCCGGCTGGGGCCAAATATTTGTGCTGGCTTTTTCATCGTTGCACCGTCTTTGATATCACTCGTATGTGGTGGAAAAGGACGTTAAACCCCCAAACACACAAACCCCGTGTGAGGCCTTCTGTTGGCTCAATGCCAGCCTTTCAGACGCTGTCACTGTACGTGTGTGTAAGTGGTGTCTTGCTTGACAACACCAAAACAGCCCAGAACGATCCGTCAGCCTAAATATCTTAACAACTTGGGTCTGTAAACACGATGTAGGTGGTCCAGGAAGATGGAAATCTTCAACGTTAATAATGCGACGCACGTAAAAAAAAAAAGAAAAAAAAAAAGAAGCTTTTTTGCAGAAGCAGGAAGGAAATTTGAAAGAACATTTCCTGAAAGGATCCCAGAATTTTCGCATTCACGACATGCGGGTCCCTTAGATCGATTTGATTACTTAAGTGGCTGGAAGAGGCAGCACTTCAACTATGTGACATGTAGAAGCACGCCACTCCACTTTGTCCAAGTTGAGTCTGTGCAGACATTATCTCTGGAGTAAATAATTGGATTTTTTTAAAAGATGTTTTAGACAGTGCAGGCGTCGGAGGAAAATAGCGTGGTCGTATTTAAGAGAGGGGGATTTTTGTGGAGATAATGTTTGTCACCTGTTTTTGCAGTTGGTAGTGACCAGGGCACTGAGTGTTGTAGCGAGTGGGGTGAGGGGTGGAGGGGCACGGTTAACATCAAACCCAACAACCGGGCTGCGATGGGTGGGCGGTGGTGGGGGGGGGGGAGGCGTTATTGGTGTTTCGATTTTAAAAAAAAGGGGGGGGGGCAGGAGGTGTGACATCGAGGTGGAATTAGAGCTATTAAGGCCAAGCTCTTCTTTTCCTCTTCTTCAAATTTTACTCCGGACTTCCCCCCCCCCCTCTTTCTTGTCCAAAGGATGGGGAGGGGTGGGGCGGAAAAAGTCCCAGCTTCACTGGCAGCTTGCCTCCTCTTGCAACCTCTTGGCATGCACTTTGCCCTACCAAATGCAAAAATCACGAAAATCACGCTTTTTCGTGACAACAAGAATCACTACAATCTAGCACACTCGCAAAACAGGGCCCATCAAACAAACACCCAAACGCCAGAAAGCGACTTCATCCAAATCCACTCGCGTCACCTTTGCCTCTCTTGTGCGTAAAAAAGTCCCAGCTTCACTGGCAGCTTGCCTCCCCTTGCGTGCACTTTGGCGTGCACTTTTGCCCTACCAAATGCAAAAATCACGAAAATCGCGCTTTTTCGTGACAACAAAAATCGCTACAACCTAGCACACTCATACCTTGTGTATGTTCACAGGCGGAGGCTATATATAGGCATCTGGCCTTTTGCCACCGCCTGAATACTTCTGTTTTGTGTAAACTGGCCAGCGGAATAAAACCATGTTTAAATCAACTAGCACACCCGCAAAACAGGGCCCATCAAACATCAGACATGATCTCACGCTCGGTTTGTGTCCTTACGCCTGCCTGCCCTCACAACTGAACATGTTACAGTGATCGGTAGGTCCCAGAACAGCGCACGTAACTCAGCAGAACACCGAGGAGCAGCATTACTATGTCGGCTAACACACCTGGGTCCGTATGTAATAGTCGAGGTTAGGGCTTTTAGCCCTGGATTAGAGTCTAACCTCGAACTAAACTAGCTCTAGGGTTAAGCTGTTTTTGTTTTTTGTGTTTTTTTTTCATCAAGAAGCGGGCCCATTCCAGCAAGGTGCCTAAGCCGTTATAGAAGGATTTGTTCTTCCTTTCTTCGCCTCCTTTTTTTAAAATTTAATTTTGCTTTTGGGTTTCTTTTGTCCTAGTCTGGGTTAGGCCCGTAGCCGTGGGTTAAATTAACCTCGACTTTTACATACGGGCCCTGCTGTGTAATGATGTGTTTTATGTGCGTGTGAGTGATGTGTGAATGCGCGACGAGTTGATTTGAAAAATTGCGCAATACAACTGTGATTTATTATTATTATTATTATTAAAAGTAAGGTCTTTGACAAAATCTAGGGTAACGCATAGGCCGAGTAACACATGGACAGTTTGTGGTGACATGCCCCAGTAACTGGGTTGACAGTCTGTGATAGCCAGAATAAAGGGAACTGTATTCTATTGCACTCATAGAGAGTCAGAGGTTGACACCCACGGGGAGGGGGGGGGGAAGAGAGGGGGGGAGAGAGAGAGAGAGAGTTACTGGAACGACAAATCATAAAGAGTGAAATGTGTACGTTTTTCGTGACACACTGAATACCTGCACCAGAGCCTCGACTCATTAAGAGCCAAGAGACACCCGACTCCTCACAGTGTGGTATTACAAATGAAAACATGGACAGCGCATTTTGTTTGTTTGTTTGTCGGCAGGAAAACACAACATGTGGGTAGGTGTATCGTGACTGGACAGGATACTCTATTCAAACTAAGTCTTGGCGGTCGATGCCATGTCGGGCTTTCACGGCTCAGTAAACAAGAGATTAGTTGACAGCTGACACTGTCTGTTTTTAAGAGCAATCTTAAAACGTTCCTCTTTTGTAAAGCCTTCCAGTAATTTCCCGTGTCAGCAACTAGTCAGTTTCACCAGTGTATTTCTGTCCATCTTTTGTAAAATGTGCGTGAGTGTCGGTGAGTGACTGGCGCATTGAGTTTATTCCAAAAAAATGCGCCCTACAAATGCCATTTATTATTATTATTTTATTATTATTGATGTACCGTCATGTACATCTGCATTTTTGTTTAGCTGCCCTGTAAGGAACAAAAATCGACCCCACACACAACAGGTGTGCAGGTGTACTGCGAGTGGATACAAGAGTGGATACAATAACCTTAACTCAAAACAGGTAGTTGATACTTCGTGTACCGGAGATGATAAAAACACGAGAGAGTATTTGCTTCCGTCAGTGGTCTTAAGAGCCAACCCAAATTGATTTTTTTTTCCTGTACGTAAGCGCAAGCAATTTCTTGCACGATTTCACAGCAATTACGCAGATTACACTGAAATTGGGTGATGATATCTGAGCATGAAAAACAGGAAATTATTACTTCGTCACCTTCCTTTAAGATTCCGACCACGCAGGACAGCAATCGACGGTTGATGGCGATCGGAGATAAACCGGAATTCACATCGACCCATAATGACAACATGTTGTCCGCGAGTAAGGAAGGGTGTACTGGATGTGGTAGAGGGTGGCTAGGTGTTTCGGACCAGATTACCGTCAGATGTCCACCTCGAAGACTGGTGTTTTTACAGGCTTGACACTAAACTGGGGTGGGGTGGGGTGTATGGCTTGAAGAAAGAACACCCATTTGACCCTCTGAGAACTCCAGAAAAAAAAACCCAAAAAACTTTGGAATACGTACGGAAACTTTCCCGAGATATGAAATGAAATTAAAAGAAATGAAAGTTTATGTTCCAAAGATTAAAAAGATTTGGATGCAAAGACCGGTCTTCTGTCTTGTCCTTGCTAAACTAGGAAAGCTACACTACTAAATCCACACGCACAACGTCACTATGCATGGAACTAAATCTGGACCAGTACAAGATAAGAGAGAGAGAGAGAGAGAGAGA
>JACVVK020000083.1:35000-67500 GCA_018292915.2 Batillaria attramentaria
AAAGGGGATAGCGTCATTTTTCTACTACTACTACTATTACTGCTGCTGCTGCTGCTGCTACTACTACTACTACTACTACTACTACTACTACTACTACTACTACTACTACTACTACTACTACTTTTACTACTACTACTACTACTACTACTACTACTACTACTACTACTACTACTACTACTATCACATTTATGCAGCGTAATTCTGGAACATATATCAACTCACTGCGCATTCACACATCACTCACACGCACATTGACCAAATTCTAAAACATGTTCAGTTACGGTAGCTGTTCCTTTTGACCTGTTCAGGTGATAAAGGCCGTCTCCAATCACTCTTGCCCAGCAAACCGGAACGAACAATCTTCGTCCTCTCTCTCTCTCTCTGTTCTTGTGCCTGTAAATTTGTCTCAGTTCTTACCGGATTTCTTTTCTCTTTCTTTCAGGGGCTACAGCTGTAGTGAGCATGGTGTTTCCACTGGAGTTCATCGGTGCAGAGTACAGAGACGCTTGTGTGTGCTCCGGAATCTGGGTGGTGGGCGCGGTTGTTATCTCCCTTGAGCTGCTAGTGACGCGACACTGGCGCTACCTGGCGTTTATTTCCGGTGGCGTGGGCCTGCCCCTTATTGGTACATATTTGTGAGTATGCTCAGCCAGTAAGCCAATACAAATGCCATCTTTCATTTAGAAACATTCTTTATTTTCCATTGTTTACAAGCAGATCTTCGACGTCGGTCGTCTTGAAATTTGGGGGTAACTCCATTTTGAGAACAGCACAAGAAAAGTGTACGATGCATGTCAACATGCGTTATTCTGAAAATCCGGCTACACCAGAAATTACATTACAACGTCGTTCTTCCTCTCTCAACTTTAAAATTAGAGATTTACGCAGCTTTCAGTGTGTGGAAAAGAAAAGATGAAGATACATAATACATAATATTATATCTGAGTAATGTCGTTTGTCTTAGACACGAGTGAATATCAAAGCCGTTTTCAAACCTCAGGGTAGCATTTGTTATGTGTTATTTTTGTGTCAGGTGCCGGTAAGTGACGGCCAAACATGGGAAGCTGTACGTACGGTAGAGCATCCGTACAAATATAGGTGCTATTGAAAATTACTCAGTCATTTCACGGGCTAGATAATATCATGAAGTGGTCCTTGCTTTCAGGCTCGGCAGTATCTTTTATCATACTTTGTATACCAGTCTGTTACCGCCTTTAAAAAAGTCCGGGCTAAAATGAGTTAAGGGTGGGTGGATGGGTGTTTAGGAGTTTAACGTCCTTTTCCACTGTGTGACCACGTAGGGGTAACATCAAAGACGGGGCAACGAGAACAAGACCAGTACAAATATTTGGCCCAAGCCGGGATTCGAACTCACGACCCGAGCATTGGGAGTCCAGCGCTCTACCATTCGGCTAACCCGGCTCCCCCTAGAATAAGTTAAACGTGAACTGATCACAAAATACAATTGAAACAGAAAAAGAACAGACTGTTGAAGCCAGAATGCTCTACATCCCCTGCATCACCTATTGTTCTAGTATTGTCTCAGAGAGCGCCAGATGGCTGCTGTGCCACCAAAGGTTCCCTGACGCCGAGACGACGCTGAAGGAGATCATGTCCTGTAACTCCAGCTCCGTGACGGAGTTCATGTCCCTGTTCGATAAGTCACGCGCGTGCGTAGTGACCAACATGCACCACAAGCGCTACACGTTCCTGGACCTGTTCCATTCGCTAGAGATGACCAAGTGGACCCTGGCGCTGGTGTATACCTGGTACGTCGGTCATCACTCAAGTTCAAGTTCAAAAATACTGTATTCATCCCTCGAGGTTAAATTGAATATTAGGACGGGCTCTAAAAAATGAATATAACCAAACACTGTAAAACATTTTATACAGGCCTTAAAATGGAAACACTAAGAAGGCAAATCAGTTCATTCTAAAAATTAATATCATGCTTAAGAACATCAGCACCCAAAACCTGGTGTACTTTTCAGTTGAACTAACGTTCTTTTGTCTAGTTTGTCTATTGTTCCTTTGTTCTCAGACGAGTTAAAAATATAATTTAGAATCAGTGGAACATTATTTTTAATTTTCGCTTGCGTGTGACTCAAAATTCTTTCCTCTGTCCACAGTCTTGTCGCCTCGTCCGTGTATTTCTGCTTGCTGGCCAAAGTGAAGGAAATGACCGGCAATATGTATGTGGATACCTCGCTACCATTTGTCATAGACCTGCCTCTGGGATGGTCAGCTGTGGTTGTCAACAGATGGTCAGTACCTTCTTTATTTCATTGATTCAGTCACGTTCAGGGAGAACAATAACTATGGGACATTTGTCCTGGCCGACCGAAGAAAACTATACGACACGTCCTGAATGAGATCAAAACCGCCTTGGTTTGAAAGGAATCAGACACTTTGGAAATGAATCGGCCTACAGCCGATGTCCGCCGCGGATTCATATGAAGTCACGCACGTGACAAAACAAGCACGCACGCTCATTTATTTTATTGCATTAGTGTCGTACATGTTAGACTTTCATTTGAAAAATATTCGCCATTGCGTTAGCCTATTGTACATTTTGTGTTGTTTTATTTAATAATAATAATAATAGGATGGATGGATGCTTGTGAGTTTAAACGTTCTTTTCCACCACGTAAGGGTGATATCAAAGACGGGGCAACTAGAAAAAGGTCAGCACAAATATTTGGTCCCAGCTGGGGTTCGAACTCACGACCCGAGCATTAAGAGTCCGATGCTCTACCATTCGGCTATCCCGGCTCCCATAATAATAATAATAATGAGGATTTGTCCTTCGCCCAGCCTCCTTCTGGAGCCCTTGCCACCTTACAATAGCAAAACCGTTACATACACACACACAGAGTCTGTTTTTCCTTGCTTTGTCTGTGTGAAAGACTACGCAAGTGTAACGGACTTGGAAACATTTAAAAACTTAATTTGCCTGTCGAAAACGTTTGTCTCTGCAAGTGTTTGCGTCAACACTAACGCCACGCGGATGAGACAGCGCACGACGGGCTACCACTCAAGCTAGAAAAACTTGCTGTTGCGGGAATAAAAATTAATTGCGGTATAGTCAGTACAGAGAGTGTCAATTACAGAGAGGATACCAGGCGACCTGCATTTTTGGGGGACACCGCTAAACAAGAGCGTCTTCTGCCTTTCTAACAAGTTTATAAAGAAGAAAAAAAATAATCGCACACTTTCTGACTGCTGGAAGACAACTATTGCGGTGTATGCAGCTCAGAGAAAGTTCTTTGCAGAAGATACGAATCGACCTGCATTTTTGTACAACGCTAAACAGGGGCGTCTTCTGCTGTTCTAACGAGTTTATGAAAAAACATGACACCCTTTCTGACTGCTGGAAGACAAGTATTGCGGTGTATGCAGTTCACAGAGAGTTATTTGCAGAGGATCCGAATCGACCTGCATTTTTGCACAGCGCTAAAGAGGAGCGTCTTTCTCCTTTCTAACGCGCTTAAACGCGCACTTTCCAATATTTCTAGAAATCACAGAAAACAAGTTTTGTACTGGGACATTTACGCTTGCGAGTGCGCCAGTACGTTCTCTAAAAAAAAAAAGCAATGAATCAGTGAAACTTTGTTTTACAACGGTAGAGGCAGCTGACGTCAAGTAGTCAGTTTTCATATCTGCCGTTGCTAAAAACTACTATTAACTAAGTAACAAAATAAGGAATAAAACAAGAGAAACAAAACAGACATATAATAAATGCACAAATAAAACGACAACAAACAAACAAACAAAACAAACAAACAGCGAGCAGATGTTGCAAACACACGCACACACATACACAATGCCTATTGATTTCAAGTGCACACCATTTTTTTAAAGTCAATAATAATAATTAAACACAAAAGGCGAGATATGAAATAGCAGGCGAACAGTCGGCATGCACTTAATCAGACAAAATTCAGAGTAGCTGTGAGGGACATGCTGAGTGATACGGTCCCTCTTTTGAGGCCATCACCAGTCTTGCCTCCTCTTAGTTTCCTTTAGGCCCTCCCCCCCCCCCCCCCTTCTTTTCTGTTCTGGGGAACTGCTGGATCTAGTGATCACTCCTCCCATACACGCACAGTTCTCTCCCTTGCAGCGTCCACTGACCTGTTCGTTATCATGATCGTTCCCTTTGAGTCTATCTTAACAGCCGAAAAGAATCTGTGAGCCTACACAGCTCTCTTCGACTGTGACGTCACCACCATCCAGCCGAGACTGATCTGTCGGAACATGGGGCATATAAGATAAAAACCCGCACCCTTTCGTACGCTGGAGGACAATCAAATCTGCACCCAACAGCGTTCAAGTTCTCTGTTGTCAAGGTGCGAACTCAATTACCATTGTACCGCGAGTACCGGGAAATGCTGAGCTCGTTAATTTGTAGCCATTTTCAAAGCCTGCCAGACTCATTCTTTCGCTCAATGAGGCGTGGTGGCACAGCCTCTTTCAATCTCTTGACACTCGAAGCTGAGTTTTTATCCAATTTGTCAAACTCCGACAAGGTCTTAACGGTTAAGTAATGGATCCACCCGAAGCAGTCAGACGAATGAAGCTGTAGGCTGCTTGAACGAATTGATGCGACCTTTTTGTTATTTGAATGTGGTTAGAGTCTGTGAGACGTGCGAGACGTGTAAAAAAAAACCCAAAAAAACTGACATGCACATAGCTATCAGTTACCAGCAAGAGAAATTAGCCCGGGAAACTTTGCTTTGCGTCGCACAAAGTTGGAAAACATTTATATCTCAGCATGCCTTTTAAAACGCTGTCGTTTAATACATCACAAGATCTTCGTTGTTGTTGTTGTTGTTAAAAACACCCAAAGAGCTTTGTTGGTGGTGGTGGTGGTTTTTATTGTAGTATTTGTATCTGCTATTCACAATACGTGATAGTATGCGATAGAAGTGTATTTTGTCTAATGTCTTGCATTTTAAACGTGCACACGAATTTTTGTTCTCTCTCTCTCTCTCTCTCTCTCTCTCTCTCTCTTTCTCTCTGTGTGTGTGTGTGTGTGTGTGTGTGTGTGTGTGTGTGTGTGTGTGTGTGTGTGTGTGTGTGTGTGTGTGCCCGCGCGCGCGCGCGCGCGAGCGCTTGAACACATCTCTAAACGAACAAAGTGTTTCAACGTCTTTCCAAACGACTCACCAAAAGATTGCACTTCATTTGAGCATGTAGTCTGACGTTATTTCGGTCACCATGCCGCTAGGATAACTGCAGAACAAAGAGACATCTTGAGATCTATAGCCCTTTCCAAACATTGCGATGGTCGATGGATCCTGTACGCTTGGGTCTCAAGGGGCATTTGTCAGGTTCTGATGCTGTAAAACCTACCGATTTTCCTTCCAGCTTTAATTCGTTCTGTCGTCCCTTCTCGGCCTGGTCCATTTATTTTGCCCGCTTAAGGGAGGAAGGTCCGCATGGTTCCCTTTTGATTCTCCTCTCAGGAAGCGTAGTGCGTTTGAATGAGTCAACAGGATTTTATTCCTAAAGTTGTCGTGGACAGGAGGTAAGCCTGCTGTAGGGGCATTGCCACCCGTTTGCTTTTGAGACTGTTGGTCAAAGAACACAAATGCGCGAGGTCTCAAAATGCTTATATATTCCCCATTAGCCGCAGGCATCGTAGTCACCCCTGAAAATGCTAAAATCTAGAAACAAAGATTACCGTGCACAGACCATGTAGCTTGAGGTTGGAAGTGCGCCGGGTCTATGCAGCTTGAGGCTGGATCTGCCCCGGGTCAATGTTGCTTGAGGTTAGAAGTGCTCCGGTGTAAGCAGCTTGAGAATGGCTGTACTCCATGTCAATGTAGTTTGAGGTTAGAAGTGCCCCGGGTCTAAGCAGCTTTATGCTAGAGGTGCCCCGAGTCAAACGAACCGTGGAGTACATCTGGCTTATTACAATGGCAGCCTGCCACCACACAGTGGGTCATGAAGCTAACAGGCCAATAAAATTCCTACATTGTCCACCACCTTCCCTGACTCATTCTTTAGCCTGACATTAAAGTGATTTTACTGGAAAGTACTGGAAAGAAACTGTTGTATTTTACTCCTGCTATGCCGCTCTCTTGGTGCACTCTATTTGGAGACGTGGTGTTGTGTTTTACTTCTGCTATGTCGCTCTCTTCGTGCACTCGCAGAGAAGACACGGGATACAACAGGATACAACTCCAATACTTTATTAACAGAAGATACACGGTGAACAAATTCATGAAAGAAGAAGAACGCAGAACGCTGTGCAGGACTGCTTATATACTAAACAGGTCAGATGTAGAACATTCCTCAACTTACTGGCAAGTTCGAAATCATTCCAAGGTGACGTAATCTACTGACGTTACTGCACCAGCATGTTCTGGGATGATCTAGAAATTTCCATCGAAATGCAGTGGCTTTTCGCGATCTCTAAAACAGAAACTTCGCCTTTTTGTCTTTCTCCTAAAATTATGCTGTTTGCTTTGTTCACTTTCAATGAGCCAGAGTATGGAAGCAATACTGAGGGTGTGTTTGACATACAAGTAGTACAAAACTACGGTTGTGGCAAGAACTTTCACAACTGACTTGCACCGATCAGCCCCGTGATGTATTATCAGTAGACGACGAACGTATATAGCGCTTGTTTTGAATTCTGGCAATTCTACCCTTCATTTGCCTGAAATGTAGCATTGAGTCATCGCTTTGCACCGGTTGAAGTGGTGTTTGACTCGTGGTTTATGCTTCTGCCGTATTTCAGCGTGTGATGATGATGACTCGGTCAGCGGGTACAAGATGGCTGATAACAGTGGCAAATAGCGAGTGAATGGCTGTGTCGGAATACTTGCGTTGCGCATCTCTGGATATAACATCTTTAGTGTTTTGGGAGGCCTCCCACAACGGCGAGGTATAGTGGCAGCTGTATTGTTTGAGTAGAAGCGCCGTTTAGGTATATGCGAGCACTCGTGTCTTTCTTCTTGTCAGGCCTACCCGTCTCATTCGTCACTGAGGCAAGACTGCGAGGCAAAGTTAATGTCGTTTTTGCCAGATCGTCTCTACTCCCAAAGATCTTGGTGCATAGTGGAATTGTTGTCGGCAACACTGTTTGTCGCAGCTGTCATCGCAGACGACACAACTTTTCGGTGTGTTCTGTTGTCTGATCCTCTTTGCTGCAGGGGCACTTTGGTGATGGCGCCAGCTGGAGTTTCCTGTTCGTCTGGGCGTTTAGACGATTGTGGCCTGTACTCGAGAGAGTAAAAAAAAATAGACCTTTTTTTCCTTTCTTTTCTTCTTTTAAATGACGAATGAACAGGGACTGAAAATACTGACACTTCGATAGGGTTAGGTTTTAGGGTAAGGGTTTATGATTGTGTTCTGGTAAACTACTTTTTTTTTATTGTTGTTGTCGGTTTTGTTCCTTTTCTTCCCCGATAGGGCAGGGAGCCGGGCTAGTCAAATGGTAGAGCGTTGGACTTACAATGCTCGGGTCAGGAGTTCGAATCCTGGCTTGTGCCCAATATTTGTGCTGGCCTTTCTCTCGTTGCCCCGTCTTTGATATCACCCATACGTGTTGGAAAAGGGCGTGAAACACCCACCCATCCACCCACTCCCCGATAGTGCCTCGCATAAGAGGCATACACAAGCAGTGCGTCTTCCTGGACAGTCGCCAGGAGATGCTTGCGTTGTGTTACAGCAGCACCGCTGAGGCAGAACAGTCAGTGCATCAGAACGTAACAGCTGATTACAGCAGATAGTGAAGTGTATTTCAGCGACCAAGAGTAAGACTGCTTCGGCTAAAAAAATATGGAATAGATGGAATAGAAATTAGAAGATCGGGGGAAAGGGCCAGCTTTGGGCCCCACCTAAGATCGTAGCATTTTTTAGGACGGTGTGTGTGTGTGTGTGTGTGTGTGTGTGTGTGTGTGTGTGTGTGTGTGTGTGTGTGTGTGTGTGTGAGAGAGAGAGAGAGAGAGAGAGAGAGATTTTTAATTCAAGGAAAAGACGGTTGCAGGCAAGCAGGCCCATCTTGCTAACCTGCCCCTGCTACTTATATACATACATACAGACAGAGAGAGAGAGAGATCTTGAAAGAAAATGCTGTGAGGATGCCACTTACGTTCTCAGCCGGTGAATTCGGTCAGTCAGTTTCTTGTTAAGCTCGTCTTGACAACTAGCAATAAACGTTTCTCCATAAGGAATTAGGAGAGTGATCGGTAACTCGTATCCACTCTAATTAAAGGAGCACTATTTCATCGGCCTGAACCGAAACTCAATGTAGTTGCAAAGCTAAGCACCCGAAATGTAGGTCTGGAAAACCAGAGAATGTCTGCTCGTCCTCCTAGTTAACCCATTTTATTGTTGGCAGCCGATGTTTGCCAGACGGATGGAAGACTTCCTCAATGAAATAAAAGCTACCTCTGAAGTTACTGCCGGTCCAATTAAAAGCCAAGACCAACTCAGTAATTCAAAGGCTTGCTGGTACGGGATGGGGTATATCTGTTTCCTTAAGGAGCTTATGTGTAAGTGGTACTCGTAAACAGATTCAGTCAGGAGATGACAAGAGAGAGAGAGAGAGAGAGAGGCGTTTAACCATAGACTGACGCTGTTACTATTCGGTCTAGAACTGATTTCTTTCAAACAACACACACACACACACACACACACACACACACACACACACACACACACACACACACACACACACACACACACACACACACACACACATTAATCGACGTACACGTCACTGACCCAAAAGTTCGCCGGCCGGGTTGAACCGGCCGCAGGAGACAACGTCTCCAGCCGAGATCTCGCGAGAATACAGACCAGTTTGTCTGCTGGCCTGGTCAGTTCAGTGTGACCAGAATATCGTAAGGAGGATAAACCTCACAGGAGAAGCAGCAATTAAACCTGTTACTGTCGACATCAATCGCCGTCACGTACACTGGTCTCCGGTCGGACCGCCGCGCCGCGCCGCGCCGCCCCATCACACAACGCAGCCCTCTCCCTCCACGGGATAACAGGAATACTTCAAAAGACAGAGAGAAACTGGCCGCTTTGAGGCGGTATTCCAGACCTCTAAGAAGCCGAAGCTTATATTGACAAGCATGCGAGTTTTCAGCCAGCTCGGTGGGGGAGTTTTAATTTCTGCAGGTACATGTCACTAGAATTACCAGAGAAAACATTGCAAAGTCTGGCAAAAATTCATGAGAATTAGTAAAATCGTCTAGCATGTCATGTAGATGTGTTTGTAACCATGTTGACATGTTTCACCTTACACACGTGCACTATTGTTTTTGTTTGTTCTTTTGTAACATATGCGATGTGCAGTTTGGACTGTTGTGATTTCTTCCGTCCTACATGTGTTTTTGTAATTCTGTACGTATAAGAATCATGTATGATGCATTACTTGACATTCCTCCATACCCCAAATGGGGAGAAAGGAATAAAATCTTTGAATCTTTGAGTCGGGCTAGCCGAATGATAGAACGCTGGACTTTCAATGCTCGGGTCGTGAGTTCGAATCCCAGTTGGGAGCTAAATATTTGTGCTGGCTTTTTCCTGTTTGCCTCCGTCTTTGATATCACCCTGGTGTGGTGGAAAAGGACGTTAAACCACCAAACACCCACCTATCCACTCAGTCAATTGGCTGAATTCAGGCTTTTTGAAGGATTTGGGCAGATCGTGAAAGGGAAAGCTTTTACTCAATAGTACGCTTAGAGGTATACGTTTCAGGCTTAGAACGTCATGATCTCATGCCTGTCAACCTGGCCGGGGCCAAGTTTTTGTGCTGGCCTTTTTCTCGTTGCCCCGTCTTTGATATCTTTGTGCCCCTTACATGGTGGAAAAGGACGCTAGACTCCCAAACACCCACCTACCCTCACGCCTGTCAACCTGATATTGATGCCAGCTGGTATTGGTGTTGGGAAAATGTAACTTCAGGACAGCTTCTGACTCAATATATGCATGGGACATGCAAACATGCAAAAGCTTCAATGACGCAGCCCCCCCCCCCACTCCCCCCCCCACTCCCCCCCCCCAAAAAAACCCACAAAACAAAACAAAACAAAAAACAAACAAAAACAAACAAACAAAGGTTGGAAGCAAGGTTGCTATAACGGTATTTTTACTGAGCATATTATAAGTTTATCTTGTTCATGCTCAAAATTGTTTCCCGGTACATCCACCATACGCAACGAAATAAATCTGTTTAAATGAGCCTGCCTATTAGAGTCGTCTCCAATCACATCTGTTGGCGTAGGACGTTAATAAACCCAGCTAACCAACCACCAGATGTAGCGGGTCACACGTTCACGGTCTTCACCGAGTGATAATCTTCGCGGTCAGCCCGGTGCCAGAGGTTAAGAGCGATACCTGGTAAAGAAGAGATCAATCCAGATGCGATGTCCATTTGTCAGCAGTAACTCCTCAAGGTCTGTAACCGAGGGATCTGTCTGACAGCTCTCTGATTGGCAGAGCAATCAAGCAGTCCATGCGTTCAGGAAGGTTTCTCGAAAGTCTTCCAGACGCGGCTACAGAGAAGACTACTCAAGCCAAGGGTATGATAAGAATCAATAGCATGAAACATGGAGTTGGTGGGTGGCAGCACGGATGATAGCATGATGAATGGCTGGGGAATTAAGAGCTGCGGTCAAGCAATTATTTCTTCGGTTTTTTTTCCCAGTTGTGTTGATAAGTTTACTCGCCTCTCAGTCAATCACAACTATTATTTCGTCCATCTTTTCTCCATGCCTAATTTCGCATATCTGTTCTGTTGCGTGGGGGCATTGTCCGCTGTTCTGTGTGTGTGTGTGTGTGTGTGTGTGTGTGTGTGTGTGTGTGTGTGGTTGTTGTTGTTGTTGTTGTTGTCTTGCTTGATCCTGTTGTGTTGCTGTGTTTTTGATAATTGATTGTCTCTTCCACGGCAAACTCACACTTTAAACAGTGCAATTCGTCCTTACGCTTTTTGTTTTCAATGATCCAGCAATAGCAGAACAGGAGAGATTTTTATCAGCACCGTGTGTCTCCCCCCCCCCCTTCTACTTCTTCTTCTTTTTCTTTTTTATTTTCATTCTTCTTCTTTTTCTTTTCATTCTGCATTCCCCGTGTCAGGATCCATTATTTTTATCTGATTTTTTAACACGCCCCCCCCCCCCCCCCCACGGGGCTGCATACAACTCAGACGCCCAAGACAAATTGTGAAGAACAGAGTGCGTGTTTTCGTATTTATCCGCTGAGTCAGGTAGGCCGCGTCCAGCGGGAACACAGAAAATTCATTTAACATAAAGTTGGAAGGACCGACAAGACGCAAATCAGACAGAGAACAAGAGAAGGGAGGAGGGGAGGGGGCTGGAGAGAGAGAGAGAGAGAGAGAGAGAGAGGAGGGGGGGAGGAGTAGGGGGAGGAGATGGACGCTATGTCTCCAATCCAGTGTTGCTCTCTCTCTCTCTCTCTCTCTCTCTCTCTCTCTCTCTCCCAACAGACTTTTGGATGTTGTTTGTTGGACATGTAGACTTAGAAAATTGAATTATAGAATTATCGTCTGAGACAAAGCAAGAAAACATTGTTACGGGATTGTTCTGCGGACGAAAGCCTCATATCTGGTGTCTTATATACCGGATAGGAGTACATCTGTCGGCTGACGTGAACGACACGTATTTGTTCTTCCTGATTCATCCTCTTTCACTTCTTGAACGCATGATTGTTTAGTACAAGTGCGTCATGCAGACAGGAAGTGTTTGTCTGTCTGTTTCTTTGTTCAGTGAGGGCAGCTGGTCATCAGAGTTAGCCGCGAAATAATCTTTGTTGCTTGTGCGGCCGCGGTAAAGCCACAACTAACTAACTAACTAACTAACTAACTAACTAACGAACGCTCGGTTGGTATAGTTCGCCCGTTAGGGGATGCAAATGTATACCAGTCATGCACAGGAGGGGCAAATAAACTCCAGTTGTCCACTAACGGGGGCGACTGTATCCCTGCAACCCGGAAGGGGGTGCAAATGTACTCCGGTGTCTACCGAGGTGAAGTCAGTCACTGGCCGCTGACTTCGTTCTACGAATTTACTTTATGCGAAAAATCGACGGAGTTGACTGGTGTACATTTGCACCCCCTAACGGGCGAACTATACCAGCTGAACCTAACTAACTGGTCATATAGAGTTTCCTTCTGCTCGTTCTGCACAGCCTGTCCCACACAGTTAGTACCTTCAGTCATTTACAGCTCGTTTGTTCAGTCATCCGTATCCCGCTGATTCATCAGAATGCTGTTTAAGCGCACGTACTGATCTAACTTTGTGCCACTGGAACTGATTGTTCAACGTTACATGTTTGTTTGTTTTTCATGTAGTGCAGGCACACTCAGCCGCGAATTAGTCTTTGTGGCTTGCGCGGCTTTAAGCCCTAAAAACTCACTCACTCACTCCACTGGAGCTGTGCTACGTTTGATTCAAGCGAAACGAAGACTAAATAAATCTCACTCCGTCTACGCTGAGCCTGGTTAGACTGTCTGGACTGACATGCTCCTCAGACTGAACAGGACACTGTCTCGTCTGTTACAGTTCGGGTAGCCGATCAGACCCGTATACTGAACCTAACTCTCTGTCTCGCCTGATGCTATCTGGACAGACGCCACCCATGTACCTGACCCTCTGTCTGTTATGTGACAGTCTGGGTAGATCTACAGACTGAACATGACCCTCTGTCGCCTGTGTTATAATCTGGGTAGATGATCAAGCCTGATCAAGACTGAGTCAAATCTGCGGTTCTATAAAATTTAGACACCTCAGGTAATACGGACTATCCTCGACCTCTGTATGTTCAATGTACAAAGAAGTGAAACGTGTTTATTATTTAAACCAGATAGATTTTTTTTAAAATATATATTTACGCCGTCTTTTATTGTCTTCCTCTTTATTTTAGTCTGGCGAATAAGGACCTTGATTAGCCGCGAAATAGTCCTTGTTGCTTGCGCGGTGTTAAACCCTAACTAACTAACTGTCTTCTCGCTTGTTACACTCTGACCAGACATCGCACCTGTAGACTGCACCTGACTCTCTGCCTCTTTTGTTACAGCCTGGGCAGACGCTGGTGCCTGTTCCTGTACGCGGTGGCTTCTGGTCTGGCCTTGCTGTCTGTCCTTGTGCTGCACATGACGGGCAACCTCTCCCACATGCCCTCTATGCTGACTGGCATGGCCGTCTTTGGCAAGATCGGGGTCACGGCCTCGCTAGGCCTCGTCTTTGTCATCGCTGTGGAAATGTACCCGACCGTGGTCAGGTGAGCTGTGTAACCCTGTCGGTCTATAAATGTTTGAGTAAAGAGCTGGATGTGTGTGTGTGTGTGTGTGTGTGTGTGTGTGTGTGTGTGTGTGTGTGTGTGTGTGTGTGTGTGTGTGTGTGTGTGTGTGAGACAGACAGAGAGAGACAGAGACAGACAGACAGGCAGACGGAGGCAGGCAGACAGGCTCACAGACAGGCGCACAGACAGACAGATAGAGATTGTGTCTACCCGTGCGCGTCCTTCGAGCGACAAAACAACTTTGTCATGACGCGCTGGCATCACACGAAACAGACTCTTCATGCAGAAAAAAGCCGTAACTACATTAGAACACATTTGAAATAACCAGACCGAGAGACATGCAAAAGGAATAATTCCACTCAAAACAGGACACCTTAACTCATTTTGTCCACCCTCCCTTATACAAAATCCTGATCTCGACTAGCCTGTTGGTCGTCTTATAAGGCATAATTATTCCAGGCATTTTAAAAGCAGCAAGTGGAAGGTTCAGTGACCACACTGGACTGCAGCGAAGGTCATCTTAAGATGGTCCTGTGTTATCCAACCCAATCCAGCCTAAATAAGAGTGTCTAGGACTTACCGAATGTATATCATTACTTTGTTGTTGTTTTGTTTTTCAGATGCATGGGTGTCTCCATGGGAGTTATGGCTGTTACGGGCGGCTCGCTGCTGTCTGAGGCGTTTGATTTTCTTGTGAGTCAGTCTCTCATGAGGAAATTACATGGTGCAAAGTTGGAGAAAATTAATTAGAGCATATAGCTAGTATGAATCAGCTTTTTGGTATCTCGAAATTTAAAGCCAATGTTGACCCACCTTGTAGCGATGGTTTCGTTTCCGTAGTTTGGTTTTTATTTGTGTCTGTTCTTGGTATGCCAGTAATGTGTACAGACAGAATGCATTTCTCAAGATTAACCCATTGTCCGAAATGTGTGATAGGAAACAAAGGCACTTTCCGAAAAAACTCCTCTTCAAGATAACGCTTTTCTGTCCAAATGATGGATTTTACTCCTGTATGTAATCTACTTGAAAACGTTATTGGGTATTTTTTTTTGTGTAATAGAAGGTCTGAGTAAGTCAGTATTTGAAACTGTAATTTTCAGGGAAGTGCACAATCCAGAATTTCAAAATTTGACATGTTCAGTTTAAAGTCTGTTTCCCGTTGTTGGATACCTTGTTTCAAAACGATTAGATGTTATTTGGAGGCAGATGGAGGACTTAGAGTTGTGTTATTTGAAATATAAACAGCGACCTGGTTCCTCGGGTAGCAAAGGATGTAAGCAGCTAGCTGCAAGGGCCAGCCTTCTATCTCTCTCTATGCATGTCTCTGGTCCACTGAAAGGGATGTCAAAATACACATTACTTTCCCGAAGCAAATAAGCATGGTATTCTTCAACCAGTAAAATCTACAGTTTTCAAAGGTGGGTGGGTCGGTTGATGGTGTAACGTCCTTTTCCACGAGGGGGTGGGGTGGGTGTTTGTGGGTTTAACGTCCTTTTCCACCACATGCGGGTGATATCAAAGACGGGGCAACGATGAAAAAGCCGGCACAAATATTTGGCCCCAGCCGGGATACGAACTCACGACCCGAGCATTAGAAGTCCAACGCTCTACCTTTCGGCCACCCCGACTCCCCCCTTTTCCACGACACACGGGTGATATCAAAGACGGGTAACGAGGAAAAGCCAGGAAAAGCCAACACAAATATTTGGGCCCAGCCGGAATTCGAACTCACGACCTGAGCATGGCAAGTTCAGTGCTCGACCATTCGAGAAGTTTTCAAACACACATGTGTACATGCTCTGATGTATAAAGAGCGTCTCTTTTTGGGGATGCTAAGCAAAATTGCATGATTGTGTCCTCATGGCGTGTTTCTCATTTTTCTTTGTCCTCAGGAAGCCTATCACTACACAGTGCCTTTTGTCGTGTTCGGAGCCATGATGGCCAGTGTGGGTTTTGCTGGACTGCTGTTCCCAGAGACGCTGCATCGTCCAATGCCAAACATCCTTCCCTGTCGGCACCGCACCATCCCACTCCACGAGGGCGTGCGCCTTGTCACCAACCCGTGGGACATCGTCTGACCTTGACCTCGTTTGCCATGACCTTGACCTTTGATCCATCCCTTTTCCTGACCTCTCCTTTATCACCCGAAGCGTTTACTTCGATCAGTGTTAAACTCTGTTGCTGCTCTGACCGACTGACGCACCTTGTCCAGAAAGACCTGAACTGACTCGACGTCTGTTGACCTGGTTTGGAGTCATGTTGCCTTGGTAACAATGGAAGATATATGAACGGCTTTCTTAGGGATCTACAGGTGTGTGTGTGTGATTTGATCATCGATGTCCGGATGAACGGGGCATGATTCTGGGATTTTGTCTGCTGGAATCTGCCAGGCACTACTTGATCGGCGTAACGGAGGTAAGACTAGTTCTTCATTAATTTGGTGACTCAATAATACAGTCATTTCATAAAAGGACCTAGGCGCCATGGACCGTGACGGATCTGACAAACACTAAGGCATTTTTACCATTTGATGTTAAAAAGGTCTGATCAGCACTGGCAGATTAACGTAACAGGATCTTTTCTAATTTTCATTCAATATTCCAACAGCATTGTCTTTGGCCAAATTATGGTCGTGACAGCAATATCATTATTACTAATTTTCAACTGAACACTCTGTCTATATTTACCATTCGCATCGTTCACTATAATGTGCATGCATTGTCTGACCTGTGAATGTTTGCATTTATTTCTGTTATATTCTTTGTGTTCTTTTTTGCAGAAGGGATTTGCTTCGGAAAATAAACTGAGCACGACTGTTGAACTGCATGCTGAGAGCTTTCATGACGACGCGTTTACCTGCCTTGAATAGTCAAAGGGACAAAACTCCTCACGCTGCCCTCTGCCGGAGATGACCGAAGGGAGACAACTGCGAAACGTTTCGGCACCCGACCGGAGCCCCAAGCGATTTTGTTAATTAAACAACGCACACGGAACTTTTTTTTTTTTTTTAACTGTACAGTTTAATTTTGTATAGACTTTAGAGAACACAACATTGCTAGTCTTGTTTTACCAATGATAATACCAGTAATGAGAGAATTGATTGTCGTTTGTCACATGAATTATTTTTGGCTCTGCGCAAGCGACAAGATTTGTTTTTAGGGCACTTGAGGACATATTCCATCGTACACATTTTTCACAAGAAATTTTATTAACACAAGATTTCACAGGTACTCCTTGTCTCAACTTCCTCATGTTTACGCTTACTACCAACATGGCGCATCCTTTACTTGAAAACTGAACGCGTGTACATGTCTGACCACAATAATATTACGTGTATATATAAACATATATACGTAAATAATGTGCATTATAAATGTGTGCATGAAACATATCACCGTGGGAGGCGAGTGTGTGAACTGTAGAGGAGTATTTTATCACGAAACGTTTACTGAGAACATTTTCACCTACTCCTTCTTCGGCAAATCATTTTCTTCTGTATATAATGTCATTGTAAAATGTCAATACCTGTATCCAGGCAATGTGGAACTGTGATCATTTTTAACGAAGTCAGGGGTTGCATGTTTTATCGTGAGTGTCAGAGTGCCAAACACGCATCATATTTTATGGCGAACAATAGTCACACAATGTAATATTTTCTGTTGTCACCACACACAGGTGTTGATATCCCCATGTGATCAGTTTCACGTATCTCGTTTCCTTGTTTAGTATTGGTCAGATGGTAGGGTGTTATCAGAGTTTATTCTCACCAAGTCTTTAGTCCTCGGGCGAAGTACTGATCGAGCTCGTTCCCGACTTTCAGACTCAAGAATATGTTTCACGCCATGAAGCTGTCAGTTATCAATATTGTCAATATTTGAATATAATGATGTGACAGCAGTGTGGTGACACGGCGTAAGAGATTTTCGAGTCAGCCGAAAACTTATCGTCGAGTTATTACGAACAGTATTCATTCTTGCATGCTGCTTTAACTGAGCACAATAGGTTATATTATGTCTGGCATTCCCGAGATAGGGAAAAGTGTTCCAGAAAATCTACTGCATGTTCGCATCTTTACCCACTCCAAAGTCATAATGTGCTATAACGTTACAGTAGTACTTCAAATTCCGCTAAATGCACGGAGACTCAGATTTGTGACAAAACCTGACGAAAATCTTTCTCGCATACATAGCACTTACCTGGAAGTTGGAAATAGGAAACGATATTCAATTTACCCTGTCTGTTACTAGTATTCGTGATATGATAACAGGCTGCCAAGAAACCTAACTTACAGTTCATTCCACCTGACCATATGTGTCCGCAGAAACATTGCGCCTTATGAGAGCCCTTACGTGCATGCTGTATTTTCCTTAGTAATTTGAAAATTAAGCGGTGATTGTATTTTCTTTTTCTGTTGTGATCGGTTTGTGTATGTTGTTACCTATCTATGATTGCAGTTGATTTGTCCGCTGACCATTGTATACTATGTTCAGTTTATTTATTTATTTATTTATTTATTTTTATTTTTTTTTTTTTGGGGGGGGGGGGGGGGCGGGGCGTGGAATTGGTGCGGAGACCAACTTGACTAAGCTGTCAACAGAAGATCAATAACGATAAAGAGATGCATCAACGGAGACTAGGGCAAGTCTGTGAGTATTTCGGGGACAAAACGCTGATGATAGTCCCGACGTAGTAAGTCTGAGACGAGAGCTGTCTCATACTAGTCTACCCCCTTTTCATGCGTCATACCCCAATTCTCTGGTTTCTGGTTTTTTGGTTTTTATTTTTATTACTGGTAGTGAATGCATAAGAGAGACTTTTGTTGTTTCACTAGCAGGTTTGTCATTGCGCGAGTTTAGCAGGTAATTCGTGGAACTTGCTTTGTTTTGTTTGAAGCAATCCGCTGACTGTGATTCTATGATTATCTGTGAGTTGTTTACCGGTGTACAGAAGAGATAGAGAGAGATAGAGAGAGAGAGAAAGACCAGTCAGCTCATTATGGAAGTTCGACTGTATTCTTGTGTGGAATTTAATTGTTGTTTTACTGTCATTTGTTTTAATGTGGAGTGACACTTTCCTGAATATTTGCACGAGCTTGCACGTGCACTAGTTGGAAACAGTTATCACTGCACCCCTTAAGGTCACAGAACATAATTCAAATGAGGCAGGCCAGGGAGGAAGAGGACCCTCACTATTAAAATGAATTTTCCCCCTTTCCCTGTGTTCTTTTGAGTTGCTAAAGGAACATTTGACCCCACATTTTGGGTTTTGGTGAAAAGAGGGATGTCTGTTGTGCAGAAAATGGGAATGCTGACTTGAGGGGTGACCTATTTTGGGCCATATCGGTGGGCGTGTGCCAGAGCATGGATAAGTGAGTGCACTGGTTTGTTTACGGGGTGGGGAAGGACGCCACACCGGCAGAGTACGAAAATTACGGTTTCCAGGCTTCATTTTTGGCATGCAGCTTGCGGACATGTGTTGCTTCTGGAAACCATTGTGGATTTTGGTTTGCAAAAAAATCTTTGAGGAACCTGTGCCGCCTCACATTTGTTGGAGCCAGAGAGCAGCAAAAATAAATGTATTCTGTGACCTGAAGGGCCTACGTGCAGAGCAGATATATGGCGGTCAGACTCTTCTGCTAACTGACGGTAGATAATAACAGTTGCTGCACTTCTTTTGAAATTCAATATCGCCTTTTCCAATGGAAGACAAGATTTGTATACACACAGTAACCTGCACATGGGTCAACCACTCGACACTTTAACAGGCAGAATGTCACAGTCATCTGCATCAGTTAGATCTACGCCGGATGGTATTCCACAAAGCAATAAGTTTCCATTCTTTGTCATGTTATTCAATGAACACATGTACATTCGCTAAGACAACGTTGTTGTGTGTCTAATTATCATACGATACCATGCATGATTTTGTGTCTGTTTCCGTCGAATTTTGCAGAAGAATGACCACGAATAAATGAGCACGTGATAATTACGTCATTGTTGTGTAATATGTAGATCACAGGGAGGAAGGTGTGGGTGGAGGGGAGGGGGAGAACTTTTCCACTCCTATCACCCGGCGTGTATGATCAGTGGTAAACGATTATTTCTATTTGACTACATTCTGCCGAGCATCCGTCACACCTCCTCCACAACTCTCGCTCTCTCTCTCTCTCTGGACAGTGCAAATTAAAAAGTGCGTGCGTGCGTGCGTGCGGCGTGCGTGCGTGCGTGCGTGCGTGCGTGCGTGCGTGCGTGTGTGTGTGTGTGTATGTGTGTGCGTGCGCGCGCGCGCGCGTGTGTTGTTGTGGTTGTTCGTGTTGTTTGATAAGCACCGACAGCCCTCCTGAATAGGTGTTCTACAAATCCCTCATTATTATTATTATTATTCACAAGGGTATGTTCTCTGTGTGGAATCGCAGGGGTAGCAGAGAAGCAGAGATGTCTCCACGTGATTGTGTACATGTATTATATCGTTTACCACTGACGCTCCACGCTTTGTCAATTACAAAACAACAACCTGCGTTTCCACGGTTTGAATATAAACTAAAAACACAATGTTCAGACTGTCTCTCACATCAATAGATATCAAATTAAAAATCAAAATCATTACAACGAACCTAGCACATCACCTTGATAATCATGCACTACTGAAAAACAGTCATGATCTGTTACTGTTAGTGGAAGCTTGTTGTTGTTGTTGTTGTTGTTAAATGTAATAACTTACAGATATATTTGGAAATTTCTTTGGAAATGTTCAGCCCACAAAATTTGAAAATAAACGCAATTCTAAATTCGGAAACTTAAAATTGCTGAGCTGATCCATCGCACCACGTGGCTGCAAGTGTTCATCTCCAATGTGTGCGAGAATGCGTGTGGCTCACGTGCGCGTGCGTGTTGGGTTCATCTCGCGGCGCTTTGAGCCAGTTAATGAAATGGGGTAAAGCGCCTACACAATACTCAAGTAGTTATTATTATTGTATATTCACGGGGCAAAACAGTTCATGGGTGAGCGCAAGGCTAACCGAAACATGCTGTACATATCAAGCAAGAACTCCAGATGATGCCTAGCTGGTGACAGTCCTTAGACTGGGTCGGCACTGATTAGGAAACCAGTAAAGGCAGACCCCAAGCCTTTGAAGTACCCTTCGCCGTTACTCTTCGCCACGACTCTCTGCCCCTCCAACAGATGCACGGCGACGTGGCAGACGCTCATCACACCCTCGTGGCTGCCGTCCTCGTAGCAGATGATGTCGTCATCGGCCGTCAACATGATGCCGGCTTCGTGTCCCGCACCTTTCTGCGCCGCGCACGACACGATGAAGAAATAGGTGCCGTTGATCGGGGCCGTGAACTGTCCCAGTGCAGAGTCGTATGCTCCGTGGCTGTTGTCGAGACCAGCGATGAAGAGAAGAGAATCTCCGTGCTGCAGGTGCACGTCTCTCCACAGGTTGGCGTGAAAGGTCACGAAGCTGGCTGTGGCCACTGTTCAAGAAAGGACAATTTTAGAGTGTGACGGATGGATGAAAGTGTACGAAGTTACATACCACTACAGTGCACCATTAAAGGAGCTAATGCTAGCATTTTTATGCTCACAGATCGTCCTGAGCTGTCTTCGTGGTATCTATCATCACACCACTTAGACACCTGGACAGTGACAGCGTCTGTAATGCCGACACTGAGCCAACAGAAGAGTACTCGATGACGCGGTGACAATAACGAACGCTCCAGTAGTATAACAACAGTCGTAGAATTTTGAATGTTCGACCGCTTGTGCAAAGTGTAAAGAACATTGTATTGCATGAAGAGCTGTACTAATCGTCAAGATAGAGTATTCCGTGTAAATGGACGCACTGTGTTTTGCCAACACACGGCAGGATAAAGGGGTGAGGCTTCGGCCTCTGAGCATGCCGAGTGGACTCGACAATATCCAGGACAAATGCTCTATACTTGAACGGTCAGCCGCGACACTTGTCCTGTCATACTTTTCCATGGATATGTATCCCTGTCGAATTTCACTGAGAAACGAAAAACTATTCACAGAATATCAGCAGCAGCGTTTGTTCGTCTTACAACATTTGTATTGCAAACTTTACACTTTAGATTATATGAGTATAGTAATTCACTGGAAAAAAAAAAACCAACAAACAAACAAAAAACAAACAAACATTATACTTTGGGGTTTTTTCCACTAAACTTTAAGGAAGGCAATTTGAATCTTCTACCATAAATCCTTTCTAGCGTGTCTAAAAAAAATTATACTACTAAAAAAGAATCCCTGTCAAAAAACTGAAAAAAACGCGAGAGACTTACCGTCTTCCAGTTGCTTCGCTAACTTTGCATTCTCAACTACTAGAGCCTGGTTGTGCCGGTACACGCTCTCCAGCTTCGCTTCAAACAAGGTCATGCGAGCTTCTGTTTGGTCAAGCGAAAGAGTGGCCTCCCCTAGCTGGGAATCTTCAACTTGGGAGTCAGACGATACTACACGACAAGTGTAGTTCCCACTCGGTACTGGTGTAGTCAGCAGCAAGGCAAACGAACCATTGCTGTAGAATGTACTGTTGAGGGAGTGGCCTGATGGAGTCTGCAAAGAGAATTGTACTCTTCAGAGGAAGATCACACACACACACACACACACACACACACACACACACACACACACACACACACACACACACGCGCGCGCGCGCGCGCACGCATGCACGATTGCATCTATTGAATTGAATTTATTGAATTTTATTGAACATATCCAAAACAGAGGGGGGGGGGGGGAGGAAGCCGGAATACCCGGAGAAGACCCCCAACCATCGGCATAGCAGGAGTAGAATACAACAGAAATATACAGCAGTTTCTTTGAAATTTGTATCCATAGTGTGTAGCCTGATAGAGAGAATGACGCTCACCTGCCACTGTACGGATACAAGAGGGTTTCCCAGGCTGGTGAAGTGACCACAGGTCAGCATCACTGCCCACTGGTCCGTGTTGTCGTCATATACGGCTGTCGAGTGTTGTAGCGTTGAGGGGTATGCCAAGTAGGTACGCGTCCTCGGCTTCAGGAAAATAAGGAAATTATCGTTATGGTGAAGGTTATTTTGCTTCATTCGCTGGTTTATGAAAGACTGAATGATTGAGTTATTATTTTGTTGTAGATCTAAACATCGCTTCGTGGATTTCAGCTCCTTCGAATTCTTAGGAAATGAACAGCAGTGAGTGTTCATTCTATCACGGAGGGACACGGCTTTCTTTCTGGGCTTTCTCTTCTTTCTCTCCTCTCTGCTATAGTCCCGGGTTTGTGTGTGTGTGTGTGTGTGTGTGTGTGTGTGTGTGTGTGTGTGTGTGTGTGTGTGTGTGTGTGTGTGTGTGTGTGTGTGTGTGTGTGTGTGTGTGTGTGTGTCTGTGTCTGTGTGTGTCTGTGTTTTTTTTTGTTTTTTGTTGTTGTTTTTGTTTTTTTGTTTGTTTGTTTGTTTGTTTGTTTGTTTTTTTTTTGTTTTTTTGTTTTTTTTTTTGGGGGGGGGTCTTTATCTGACAGCAGCAGTACCCTGTGCACCAGTCCTTCAAACTCTATTCAGTTCAGTTCAGTTCAGTTCAGTTCAATTAAGTTCAGTTCAAATTCATTTCAAATTCATTTCAGTTCATTTCAGATCAGTTCAGCTCAGCTCAGTATAGTTGGGTTCAGTTCAAATTCAAATTCAATTTCAATTCAGTTCAGTTTAATCGAGTTTAATTTAATTCAATTTATTTAATTCATTCATCTTTATGTGTTCCTTGCGAGAAATTATGGGACACTGAGAGATGGAGGGGAGCGTGTAATAAACTGTGGACTTCCCAGAGCGCTGAACTGAACTGAACTGAACTTGTCCCCACCTGAATAAACCTGGACAATCGCCGAACGGATCTCGTGACCAGTCAGCGAGCCCGTGTCGTCCCGGAGGACGATGTCCACCGTGTAGGTCCCGCTGTCCTCCAGCGTCATGGGACTGATAACCAACCCCACGTTCTGCCTCAGTCTCACGCGGTCTGAGTACAACGGCATGGGCATGAAGGCCCCGTTGCTGGTCTTCGCTATCAGCGAGCTGGTGTTGCCCACGAAGATCCAGGTGACGTTGACGAGGGTCTCCCCAGCAAACGGCGTCACACTCCAAGGGAGAGTGAGAGAGCTGCCCACGACTGTCTGGATCACGGTGTGGTCGGGAAAATCCTCTGACCACTGCAGGGAATGTGAACCTGTAAGGTCAAATTGGACAAAACAATACAGGAAGAAAAAGAAAAGAAAAACCAGCGGAAAAAAAACCCGAGGCTTAAAGGTCTGCAAACTGAACAAAAAGCCACAAACCAAAAACCCAAACCTGTGCAAAATGCACAGTCAACTCTTTCACAGGCAGAGTTTCCAGTGTGTTTAAACCCCCATACAAAAGCCAAGCGGAGCCTGATTTACAACTTAGTTTGCGTTTTGACACTGAGCGAAAAGGATCGCACTTTTCTCTTTCATCTCTCTTAATCTCTAGGCACTGTAGCGATGTGTCCCGCTTACCGACCAAAAGCAGAATGAAGTCACCGCAAACTCACGCTCTGGTTTTGTAAGTGTCTCCGAAGCGCTGAAAACTCTGCAACTGTGACAGAGTTGACAGTGCATTTTGCACAGTCGAATACCAAACAATTGCGGGGTTTTTTGTTGTTGTTGTTTTTACAGCCCTTAGAAAATGTCTGTCAGAGGTAAACATTGAAATGTCATCCAAACCTTGCTACTTTCCTGATTTTGTCCTGCGGTGTGTGTGTGTGTGTGTGTGTGTGTGTGTGTGTGTGTGTGTGTGTGTGTGTGTGTGTGTGTGTGTGTGTGTGTGTGTGTGTGTGTGTGTGTGTGTGTGTGTGTGTGTGTGTGTGTGTGTGTGTGTGTGTGTGTGTGTGTGTGTGTGTGCGTGCGTGTGTGTTTAATTATTATTCTGGCATTTGAATAACTGTTCTTATTGTTGTTGTTGTTGTTGTTATGGTTATTGTTGTTGCTCTTGTTGTTGTTACGAGAATCAATGAACGACGCAAACTTTCATACCTGCAAGCAGAGTCAGGATTTTCAGTAGAAAAATCAATTTGAACCTCACGCCAACCATTTTTTTTTTCTCCAGGATACGAACAATGTTAGTAAAGTAGCCAACGCCTTCCAGCTTGAGTGTAGCCGATCAAAGTGAAATGGAATCACCAGTGCATGCAAATGGATCCTTTTATATACGGACATTCAGCAGACAACCCGAAATTAACGGTACTGACACGTTTTCAGACATTTAGTTCCAGTTAAGTTCAAAGTTGAACGCCCTGGTATTGTCCAGAACAGGGAGTTTGACCTGAAATTCAGAGTTCATTCTGGTGTCCGTAGGTAATCTTGAGGAAAGCAGAGATTAAACTTGCGCATTACATAAGTTTACGGCAAGGTTGACAATCCTTTGTAAACTCGTACAGGCTTCTTCAAACAAGAGCTCTCTGTCTCTCTGTCTCTCTGTCTCTCTCTCTCTCTCTCTCTCTCTCTCTCTCTCTCTCTCACACACACACACACACACACACACACACACACACACACACACACACACACACACACACACGACGCTTTGACCTACACATGTACGGTAAATATGTATGTGCATTTCCATTGTAATCTAAATAATTTTGCAGTTTGTGTGTGTGTGTGTGTGTGTGTGTGTGTGTGTGTGTGTGTGTGTGTGTGTGTGTGTGTGTGTGTGTGTGTGTGTGTGTGTGTGTGTGTGTTTGTTATGGTGTCTCTATGTTTGCACTGAAGAACAGCCTACTTTGGTTTCGGGACTAATTATAAGTCAGTAAATGTCAGCGCTAGGCCTCTAATTCAGTTCAACTCAATTCCTACCAAGTGTGGGGTCGTGCACTAGTGTCCTCACCAAAAATAAATAAATAAATAAATAAAAATAATCAATTAATGTCTACATGGATTTGAATTTGTGGTGGGAGTGTTGTAGTTTGATTATATTCGTGTTTGCTGGCAAGAAACTGTTCATCTTGCCTGATCTTCGCATACAGGGCCAAAACCAAAAAAGAGTCAAAAACGTGGGAAACCCGAACGCGTTACGAAATGTGTTGATTCAGTATTAACGTTATCGCCTGATAAAAATCAGAATTTTTTTTTTCAGTCCGTGCTGAAACATAAAAACAATTCTTAAAAATTCTTGAAAAAAGTTCTGAAAGCAAATTTCATTTTTATCTTAAAAATTTGGTTTGACTGAACCTCTGTTTGCTTGCACATATAATTGCTAGTGACCTGTTTAATATAATTTGCAAACTGTACGCACCTTCTTGTGTGTGATTTGATTAATCTTCCGTGCCGTTTGCGTTTGAAAAGGATTTTCCTTTCATAGGTATCAATCAAACCGACTTTTCCCGAACCTGTATTAAAATTTAACAAGCTTTTCCCATTTCGTAAAAAGGGCCGAGCCTATGGCCAGCTTTGGTACAAATACACTCAGTTATAATCAGGTTCGTGAATGTCCGATTTGTTAGGTAGGATGTCAGTCAGGCAATCTCAGAGGACATTGACCAGGCAGGAGATCAAGGTCAAAGTTGAGGAACACAGACTTTTAGCCGCGTGTTTACAGGTATGCCATGTTATAATGTCAAGATATGGCAGGGTTTTTTGTGGGGTTTTTTACACCCTACCTATTATTACCTTTTATTGCACCCTTCTATTTTCAACACTGCAAACTTAATCAACGCCTGATGAATAATATTTAGGATCAAGCTTTGAAATTGTAAACTAAGGTTCACAATAGAACAACCATCGGTTCTATTCAAATATTAACCGAAGGGTATTTTACTCAGTGCATACTGGGAAATGTATCTCGTATAAGTTACACATTGAAGAGACCCCTTGTACTACAGCTTGGTACAGCTTCCAGTAATGGAGGTAATTTTGGGACTTTAAACCCATCCATACAGACATAGAACTTAAAGAGTTAAATAATCAGCACACTGGCAGTTTCCTAACAAAGTAGATTTGTGATAGTTTTAAGAAAGTGTTGCAACACCTATCTTCACTTTTAAAAATAAAATGAAAATGTCAAGAGAGACAACCCTTACTAGTCGATTCTTTAAAGCGCCTGCATCCACCTGTGTTTGGCTGCTTTTTTCAAATGTAGCTGCTATAGAAAGCAATCAGACTTACAAATGTAACGGTGTATACCGTGCCATGAGCCACAGCACGCACTCTTCGTTCTTCTTCTAAAAAGCTGTTGAAAGTTCCTCGCCGAAACCTCAAAACAGTCGGCCTTTGGCTACAACTTTCTTCTCTTCTCTGACACCTCCCTCAAACTACACCTACGACCCTACCCTCGAAACCCAGCCTGTAATAGTATAGTGGAAAACTTCATCGAATGCGCTGACCCTGAACATCAGAAGCAATCACTAGGGTCACAGTATAGCATCTGAGACCATTGTGGTGACTCTGGTCGGCGTATTTATTAATTGTTGTAGAAGAATATTCAATTCAATTCAATTCAATTCAATAATTCTTTATTGTCCTCAAGAGGAGGCAATTCGGTTGCGGCGTAAAAACAGACAACAACCACATACACAATATAACATGTCCCAATAGTTGAATAATTATGTAATCTTACAACGATAACACGCGCACACACACACACACGCACGCCCACACCCACACGCACACACACACACACACACACACACACACACACACACACACACACGCTCACTTCCTGATTACCATGCTCTCATTAAATACGCCACTGTTAAGACGGGACTACAACCCTTCACTGTAAAAGTAAATTTATAGTAAAATAACTATCACAGAGCACACTCATACCCTCACACACTCACTCACACACAGACACAACACATGCGCGCACACGCACACGTGCACACACACTCACACACCCAATATCGCGTTCTGAGCAGACGACGTTATTTGGTTGCGGACTGAGGACTAGCTAGAAGGCACTGATGAGTGGCTATTTTTAGAAGCTTTGTCTGGTCCCAGCCTGTTCAGGAATGGACAGCAGCCTCAATGAAAATCGTATTTCTCTAATATTAGAAGCCACGGAGTCACAAAAACGGTCGCGATGGCCAAACGAAACATCCTTCTATCTGGCAAACAGGCCAGGAGCTTTGAAAGAGACAGTTTTTCATCTCAGTGGCGTTATGTGTGTGGAGGCTTTAACTCACGCTTCGAACTGCGTTCTTCGCCCGTTCCCTCCGGCAAAAATGACTACTTTACACTCTGCCGTCAATGTTGATGTTTATGCGTAAATGTATGCCTTGAAAAAAGACGAGAAAAGAAAAGAAGTGTTGCCATTGGGCAAGTGTTGGGTTGCTATGACCGGTCGGTGTAAATGTTTGTGTATATTTTGTGTTTATTGATTCAGTCGTTCTTGAGGCTCCAAAGACGCGTAGACTTGTGTCGTCTTGAAGCGGGGTTTTTCAATAAATGTTAACAAGCGAATCGACCGTATGCTCTCTCTCTCCCCTAGAAAATTGATTTTGTTTTCTCTTTCTTCTTTTTATCATGCCGTTTCTCGAATGGCACTTATCCCAGCCATAAAAATATGTGAGAGAACAATAGCACAGCGATGAAGAAAAAAAAAGAACTGGTAACCATACACGGAAGGTAAATTTTGCAAGTCGTTAGTATGCGAGCGAAGATCTTAAAATCACAGGGTATGGGGTCTTAGAGGGAATGAGGGAATGATGGCTGGTTTTCTCGGTGAAATCTGCAGTTCTGTTCTGATCCAGGTAGTGTTGATGGTTTCTGTCGCTTCTGTGAGCACAGGTGAGAGCATACGTGTGTGTGTGTGTGTGTGTGTGTGTGTGTGTGTGTGTGTGTGTGTGTGTGTGTGTGTGTGTGTGTGTGTGTGTGTGTGTGTGTGTGTGTGTGTGTGTCTGTCTGTCTGTCTGTCTGTCTGTGTTTGTGTGTGTGGAGTTGGATTACAACTTTCAAATTTGGTGTATGATGTAAAACAAACTTGTACTTTTTCAATCCATATAAATCTTCAGTAGAATGTCTTCTTATTTTTTTTAAAAAATTGTTATTGACAAGGACAACAACCACAACCTCCACCACGACGACAACCACCACCACCACCACCACCACATCAACGATAAGCGAATTTCTAAAACTGCCTTTGCTTCTTGTTCATAATAAGTGTAAACCAGCGTAACAGACCCGAGCGAAAACCACTGCTATCAAATATTGTGATACGTCAACTTATGTCAACATTACGTCACTAGTGATGCACATTTGGCCAACTCCTCTATCAATAACTTGCCGCTCCCATAGCATAGCGTTCTTTGAGGTCTATGGAATTCCGTTATTTAACCAAAACGCAGTGAGTAAATGTGGAAAGTGTACCTGCCGCTTTGTTTCAGTAACAAGAGTTGCATATTGGACGGAGTTTGTCGACATTTCGATCGACGAGGCTGTTGTACCAGTGAGATAAGAAATACTGTTGAAACAGTTTCCTCTTTGTTTCAGAAACAAGCTTCGCACGAGGCAAGGAGTTTTTCGTGGCCTTCCCTATACACAACAAAGACCACCTTGCGTACGAGTCCGTCCATACTCTCCTCATATCCAACCCTAACCACAACAACGTCACAGTCAATGTATCATTTCCGAAAATGACGTCACTCGATGACGTGACTTCTACAGTACTTCCAGATCAAACTTGGCGGGTTGTTCTTAACTCATCGCTGGAACTGAAGGATTCGGGAGTCCAAAGCAAAGGTGTTTACATCAATGCCAGTGATTCAGTCGAAGTTCACGCACTGTCGGACTGGTCTATCATTGGGATGACACATTCCAAGGGGACTTTTCTGGCCTTACCACGCGAAGCGTTGGGTGAGGAATACGTCATAGCCACTAACTGTATGATCCACCACTGTTTCTGCGTCATAGTTGTGACGGAGGACGACACTAACGTCACGGTCAGTTTACGCATACCTTCCCTGGAAACCGTCGTCTTTGACGGCGTCTCTTACAGCAACAACGACACGATCTCGGTGCGTGGTGACGTGGGTGACGTCATACAGATCACGTGCTTCAAGTGCGACATGTCTGGAAGTCTCGTCAGAGCCTCGCGCGACGTGGCTGTCATTGCCGGAAGTCAGTTCGGAAGAACAGGAGAATGTTCAGGGGCAGACCTAGCAGTAGAGCAGTTTCTCCCGTGGGCGTACGCTGGCCACCGGTACAGCCTTGGGTTCGACGTCATTTTCCAGGGCACTTGCACAGACGTAGTGAAAATCGTCACCAATGACGTCAACACCCAATTTGTTTACGACGGAGTCCGTTATGTGTCGTCAGTGGTCAGGGAAACCTTCGAGTTCCTTCGCATGAAAGACAGAGTCACGGAAATCGTTGCCAATAAGAAAATCCTTGTAGCGCAGTTTTCAGACCCAAAGGAAAACGGCGATCCTGTGTTGTTTCTGCCGCTCCCTGAGACGTCTTGGGCCACCAGTTATGACTTCTTCGTCTACGGGCTGGATTCCGCAGTAACCCATCTTCAGCTGGTCGGCAAAGAAGGCGTGGGAGTTGACTTGTCCGCTGACGGAGCTGTGGTATGATCATTCACCGCTTTGAAATCCGATTAAACATAGCTTGCATGATTAGTTCGAGTGGTGCACCGGCCGTGACGTATGAGTTCCAAATGTTTGAAATGACGCACTTTCTGCGCGTCTTTGGCTGATGACGTAACTGGAGTGTGTTTTTGTGAACTCATAAACCACTGAGTGGGTAACGGAAAGTCATAACTCATACTTTCGCTCTGTTTCCTTACTATTTTCGGACGTAAAGCACTTGTAGTTAACTCACTTCAAATTTGCACTGGCGAGTGGTGTAAATAAAAAATATCTCTTTTGATATGGATAGACTTATACTGGTACGGCTTAACTCTTGAACCCCCACGCAAAAATCGCAATTTTACTTGAAATCTGCAGATTACCAGGAGCCACTTTATGCCACTATTATGCAGTCTGCAGCGGTCTCGGGCCTAGCGGGGAAGGCCCACGCCCTGCGTAATAGTGGCTTGAAGGGGTTCCTACTGGCGTGCAGTGGTTTGTTCTTTTCAACAAGTCTTATCATATAGTGGCCTGGTTCGTATACTACAAGCTCTATAGACTAGGTTCCAGAGTCAGTTGAATCGGACTAGGGGTGGTCGGGAAATAAGGGAAATTTGGAAATTCCAAGGGGGAAGTGTGGCGCCACAGTACAGCGTCATCCATTTCTTTTTCTGCACGCGAGGCGTGTAGTAGTGTTCCTTTCCGCAGGCCCTCCCGTACGGAATTCTTTTTTTTAAACATGCAAACTTGATATTTATGCATCCATGCCCACGTACACGAGGGCAAGACCGTAAACGCATCTGCACGTGACTTTGACTCGATCTTGAGCGAGAAAATCCCCAAACAAATTCCCGTCGTTCAGTGTGCCAAAAAAAAATTAATAAATGGGGGGTGGGGGGTGGGGGGGTGGGGGGTGGGGGGGGATAAGGGGGCAGGGGAGCAATGGTGTGTGTGTGTGTGTGTGTGTGTGTGTGTGTGTGTGTGTGTGTGTGTGTGTGTGTGTGTGTGTGTGTGTGTGTGTGTGTTGTGAGGGTAGAGGGGGGGGGGGGGCGTTTGTCTATATCAAAGTGGCTGCAATGACACGATTCATAAGAAAATTGCGTTTACCTTGTAAGTCAGAATGCACGTGTCAGTTTAACGGATGTTAGCTGATCACCGAAAAACCTGTTTCCCTGTTGTGGCAATTCCTGCCACTGCACTCGTGCCGTTGTTGTATATATTTTCTTTTTCTTTGTCCTCGCTACACTTTTGAAGGTCCTGTCGCAGAATGTGACCGCTGACAATTACACTGTGGTCATCATGGAACTGGACATAGGAAGCAGCCGCGTGACGCTCCAGTGCCGAAATGCGTCATCTCAGTGCCAGCCATTCTACGGTGTCGTGGTTCATCAGTTCAGCAGCAAAGGCTGGTCGTTACCTCTCCTCCCGGCCATGCTAAACACCATCAGTGATGCACAAGATACGGAGGTATGCCCCCCCCCCTCTCTCTCTCTCTCTCTCTCTCGGGGAGCCGGGGTGGTCGAATGGTAGAGCGTTGGACTTCTAATGCTCGGGTCGTTAGTTCGATCCCGGCTGGGGCCAAATATTTGTGCTGGCCTTTTCATCGTTGCCCCGTCTTTGATATCACCCTATGTGGTGGAAAAGGACGTTAAACCCCCAAACACACACACGCTCTCTCTCTCTTTCTCTCTCTCTCTCTCTCTTACTTCCAGTCAGAAGTCCAGATGTTGCAATACAACACAACACAAAAACGATGCGGTACGATACGATACGATGAGATGCGATGCAATGCGTTGCGATGAGATTGTGCGATGCGATGCGATGCAATACAACTTGATTGGCCGCTTCTGCAGAAATTTCTTCTATGCAACTTTGTATCTGATACTGCGAGCACACAGTTATAAATTTAGGTGTAACATGACAATTCGATTTTATGTTTTAAATTTATTTAACTGGCTTTGGGTATTGTTTTGGGATATTTAATTCAGTGCATCTAGTGTCACATTTCAGACAACATCTGCCGTCGACACAACTTTGCTCGTTACGTCCGTCGAGACGACATCGGGCACTCCGTCCGTCGAGACGGCATCGGGCACTACGTCCGTTGAGACTACAGAAACTGGACTTCAAGACGCCACGACAGAACTGACGAAAACAAGCCTGTATCCACTGACATCAGATGGGATTGTTACGTCACAGACGGTGACGACACAAACTGACGTCAGCCGTCACAAGACACGCAACATTTGTCCTTGCTCGTGTGGCCTTTCTCAGAAAGTCGGCCCGACGCCAGACACAGAGAAGATCGTGACTGACCTTCAGAGAGAACTCGTCCTTGACCCTGAAAATCTGTCCGTTTCAAAGAGGAAGAGGATATCTGCACCAGACTCCCGCGTGTCGTCCGTCAGTATGGGAGTCACCGCCATCGCAGTCATGGTGGTCGTGTTCGGGGTCATTCTGTGTTCGGATCTGTTAAGTGTAGGAAAACCACGTTCTAGAGCAAAGCAAAAGAAAAAGTGAGTGATTTTGTTGTTGTCGCTGTATTTGTGATATGCCCAATAGTTGGGTGGTTGTTTGGGAGTTTTCCCACAAGA
The DNA here is from genome assembly GCA_018292915.2 of Batillaria attramentaria. NCBI lineage: Eukaryota > Metazoa > Mollusca > Gastropoda > Batillariidae > Batillaria > Batillaria attramentaria. Next base: position 67,450 of record JACVVK020000083.1, read on the forward strand.
AAACGAGGGGGAAAAAACAATACAACATGAGGCAACAAGGAAAAAGTCAGC
>JACVVK020000083.1:72500-122500 GCA_018292915.2 Batillaria attramentaria
GCTATTTTCCGCATTTCCACAGTAAACCTTAACATGGGCATTTTCTCAGAATCTACAAAAAGCAGAGGCACCAAATTTGGCATGCCTATAGACAGCCGTAAGACCTTTAAAAATTTATCATATTGAATGACCTTGACTAAAGGTCAAGGTCACTAAAGCTGTCTGTTTTAAAATTTTGCATTGGCATTTTCTTGGAATCTACATAAACCAGAGGTTTTAAACTTGACATGGTGATAGACATTGATAAGAACTTTACAGATATACATGTATTCAATAGCCTTGTGTAAAGGTCAAGGCCGTACAAGCTATTTCTGTGAAACCGTAACATTGGCATTTTCTCAGAAACAACAAACAGCAGAGGCGCCAAACTTGGCATGCTAATAGACATTGATAAGACCACTATATCCATACCACTTTAAATGACCTTGACTCAAGGTCAAGGTCATAGAAGCTGTCTGTTGTGAATTTCAATACTACTGTTTTTGGAGAAACTACAAATACTAGAGGCATCCAACTTGGTGTAATGATAGACATTGATATCTTATTTGAATGACCTTGACCCAAGGTCAAGGCCATATAGTCAGTTTTGTGGAAAAAGTGAAATATTGCCAGGAACTAAGAACACCAGAGACACCTTACTTGGCTTGATGATAGATAGTGATAGAATTTTACAAACATACTCTTTTGAATGACCTTGACCCCTGTCACAAGGGAGCCGTGGAGGCTTTTGCCTCTCTAGTTTGTGTTGAAAACGGAGTTACAGTGCTCTCTCTCTCTCTCTCTCTCTCTCTCTCTCTCTCTCTCTCTCTCTCTCTCTCTCGCTCTCTCTCTCTCTCTCGCTCTCTCTCTCTCTCGCTCTCTCTCTCTCTCTCTCTCTCTCTCTCTCGCTCTCTCTCTCTCTCTCGCTCTCTCTCTCTCTCGCTCTCTCTCTCTCTCTCTCTCTCTCTCTCTCTCTCTCTCTCGCTCTCTCGCTCTCTCTCTCTCTCTCTCGCTCTCTCTCTCTCTCTCGCTCTCTCTCTCTCTCTCTCTCTCTCTCGCTCTCTCTCTCTCTCTCTGTATTTTATGTAAAGCTCACACAACTTGTACAAGGCTAGGCGCTTAATTATGATGATGATGTTGATGAGGAGGATGATGATGATGATGATGTTGATGAGGAGGATGATGATGATGATGATGATTGTTATTGTTATTGTTATTCAACTTTCAGTCAAGGGAGATAATTTCAGAACGGATATCCCGGTGGCCTAGTTGATCTCACTGATAAAAAGACAACTGGCTCGGGCCATTCGATTTGACTGAAAATCCTCAACAAAAAAGAAGATGGTCGCAGACATGTTGGCACGCCGAACACACACACACACACACACACACACACACACACACACACACACACACACACACACACACACACACACACACACACACACACACACACACACACACACGCGAGGACAATTATATTAAAGGAGACTATGATTATTGCCTGCATGAGTTGTCCCCCGTGCATACACAGAACCGCAGCATGCGTGCATTTTTCTTGGCAACTGTGCTAGTTCCGGCACGAGAGACAACTCATGCGTGCAATAATCTCAGAAACAGGCTGAAAATGCACTGCGCTGGTGAATGCGACAGAACTCACCGCTTCTGAGCACACTGTGAATTAAAATGGCACGTTGACCACAAAGTTGTCCAGACCTGTCCACTTTCCTTGTCACCGAGCGTGTTTGTTTCTTCCTTCTTAGTGGTTAGTTGTCTCGGCCGGCTCAGGTCTCGGTTAGCTTGGGGGAGCCGGGGTCGCCGAATGGTAGAGCGTTGGACTTCTAATGCTCGGGTCGTGAGTTCGTATCCCGGCTGGAGCCAAATATTTGTGTTGGCTTTTTCATCGTTGCCCCGTCTTATATATCACCCGTATGTGGCGGAAAAGGACGTTAAACCCCCAAACACCCACCCTCCCCACCCTCGGTTAGCTTGTTTCGGGTCATTACAGAGGGTAACCGTAGTAAAACCCGATGGTACAGAGCTGGGCATGGTCTGGCAAACTTTCTTGCGAAACACTACAAAGAGCGAAGCACATGTAGTTCGATATGACTGAGGGTGGGTGGGTGTTTGGTAGTTTAACGTCCTTTTCCACCACATACGGGTGATATCAAAGACGGGGCAACGATGAAAAAGCCAGCACAAATATTTGGCTCCAGCCGGGATACGAACTCACGACCCGAGCATTAGAAGTCCAACGCTCTACCATTCGGCCACCCCGGCTCCCCTCGATATGACTGAAACGTGGATAGAAAGCAGTAAGTCCACTGACGTCATTTGAGGAAAAAGACCATTACGTCAGTCTCTTTCACCTTGTAATCACCACAGACGTAAAGAGATAGACGCACCGCCGCACGCTGCCACCGCTGCTTGCGAGTGTCGCTATCGCGGCCATCTTGTGAATACCAGAACTCAGATGCTCCGTGTACAGGACGCCTCGTTCGAAATACAAAGTTCTTTAGAAAGACGTCATGAGAAATGTGACGTAAGATAAAGCGGACCAATGCTATGCGCGCTATGTAAACAGCTGATAGCGTCTGGCCAATGCTATGCGCGCTATGTAAACAGCTGGCACTTCCAGGTACTCGCAACATGGCGCGCGGCGGCGTCACACTTCCAGCACCGCAGGGGGTCTATCTCTATACGTCGATGGTAATCACCCCTTTGTTCATAAAATGACGTCATGGGCGTACTGTGTTTTGCGTATACACGGCAGAGTACAGGGGCGGGGTTTTGGCCTCAGGGCTTGCCAAAGTGGAGTCGTCTATTGTCTACCTTAGGTAGATATGAACTATAGACGACATTCTGTTCAACATATTCTCATTAATTTTGTCATTAAATCGCCATTGTGAAGGCACTCATACTTATCGGCATTTTGTCAGTAAACTAAACAACAACAAAAAAATCACTTGGATTGCCCGCCTTCATCGCCGCTTTCATCGATTGCTGGGTGGTCATTTACGTCAGGCGTTTTATGGATGGTGGGTCTGGAATGCAGTTTCAAACATTGAATCAATAGTCTGATTTCGACCTCCGATGGAGGTTTTATTGTAATTTCTCCCTGAGAAGGTAAATAATTAATCTTCCCTCGTGAAGTGTGTGAGTTTTGTTTTTACGCCCAACTATTGTCGTCACGGATGCTCGTTATTGGTAAATCGTTGAACTGGTGAGGTTCAGGGGCGGTATTTGAAACTTCCGCATCTTTTAGGATGACGATGGTTTTTTTGGTTTTTTTTTTATTATTTTTATTCGTGTATTTGTTTTGATGCAAAGCATGGCTGCTTAGTAGGTTCTGCTTCGTTGGTGCGTATGTGAGCACTCCCTCAAGTGGATGTAAAGGGAATGAGGAGTGAATAATTGTTGTAAAATAAATGGTCGAGGATTCACAGGCATAACTCTGTGTGTGTGTGTGTGTGTGTGTGTGTGCGTGCGTGCGTGCGTGCGTGTGTGTGTGTGTGTGTGTGTGTGTGTGTGTGTGTGTGTGTGTGTGTGTGTTGACACAAGTTTACGGAAAGAGAGAGAGAGACAGACAGACGGTTGGGGTGGGTGGGTGTTTGGGGGTTTAACGTCCTTTTCCACCAAAGACGGGGCAACGATGAAAAAGCCAGCACAAATATTTGGCCCCAGCCGGGATCGAACTCACGACCCGAGCATTAGAAGTCTAACGCTCTACCATTCGACCACCCCGGCTCCCTAGACAGACGGAGACGGAGAAAGAGACAGAGAGAGACAGAGAGGGGGGGGGGGGGGGGGGAGGGCGGGTGTAAAGAACAAATTTTCCTCCTCACAAAAAGTAGCCAAAGAAAAGAGCACCCAAACTCTGACATCAAATAAAGCACCCTAAAAATGAAAGGTGTGTCCTTGACAACACAAATACTGAAAAAGGTCTTTTCCCTGAACCAAATGTCATTCATTTAAGCCTTTATCAAACATCATCATCAGCGCCGGTCAAGCTAATGATCCAATCAATTTTGTAACATATCCCGCGTGCTTCAACACTCATCTGGTCGGCATAAGGAGCAGAGCGCATACAATGGTGGCAGCGCTCAGCTAATGAAGTGACGCGATTCTCAGATTGCATTTGTACGGGTTTGTTTCGGCACGCTTCGTTCTCCCTCCTTGGTGCGTTATTAATGGACAATGCCATACCATTTTTCAAGCAAGGTCAGCTAGTGTGAGCCTTTATTTGCCTTCATTGCTCTTCTCTTCATGCTGTGTCAGCTTACCTGCTTTGTGAAAGGCCCTTGGTCAGATATTTCTCGGCTTCACAATTTTGTTTTTGTCCACTTATAAAAGTGAAGCCGTAGGACAGTGCGAAAGCGAAAGTCACACCCTGTACCTGAAATCTGAGAATACACTGTGACGTACGTACATACCCTGGGAGTCGGGTACACTGGGTAGATCGGGTCTTCAGTACTGCTACTTATCACGCAGTGTCTTTTTCTAACTCATTCTACCCTTGTCTACGAATATAGTCGTAACTAAATTTTAGTCTTGTTTGTCGCGCGCCTCTGAGCCCGTATGTAAAACTCGAGGTTAATTCAACCCACGGCTACCGGCCTAACCCAGACCAGGACAAAAGAAACCCAAAAACAAAATCAAATAAAAAAGGAAGCCAAGAAAGAAAGACAAAAATCCTATAACGGCATAGGCACCTTGCTGGAATGGACACGCTTCCTGTTAAAAAAAAAAATTAACCCTAGAGCTAGTTTAGTTCGAGGTTAGACCCTAACCCGGGGCTAAACTCCCTAACCCCGACTTTTACATGCGGGGCCTGGTCGTTACAGTCACACAGAAATTCATCTACTACTTGCATGTTCGAAATATGGGTCTAGACGAGATTACTCCCTTAGAAACGGTTTCTGTTTATCTTGGTTACCGTGGAGTACATATTTTTATGCGGTTTATGTCAGACACATGGTGTCAGTTCAGAAAGGATTATACGAGTTTGCATTGTTTTCCCCTTTTTTTTTCTTTTTTTTTTATCATACATTTTGTGTGTGGGTGTGCACGTCACACCACGGCCACCACTCCTAAAAACAACTGCCATCCCGTATTTGACATTTAAATAAATAAGTTTGTGTGGTGTCAATCGTTGCGTCGTTTGTTGTGGTTACCTTAGATACATCCGAATGACCCTTTGGAGACACACTTTTTTTTTTTTTTCTTTTTTTGAAGGGGGGGGGGGGGGTGGAGGGGGGAATCAGCAAGAGGGTTTCTGGCTCAAGGCACAGAAGCCATTTTGAAAGGTTGTGTTGGTTGTTTTTCTTTCTTTCTTTCTTTTTATTTGTTTTTATTTTGTTTTGATTTGTCTTTTGTTTTTTCACCTTTTGGCCTGCCTTTATCATCTTCCTTTTTTGTCAAATGTATGTCTCTTGCTGTTTTCATAACTGTGATACGTAAATATGAATGGCATATAACTACAAAACAAAAAATCGTTTCCATGAAAAGGGAAACGATCGGTCATATCCTCGAAAGAAAAGAAAGTTAAAGGCCCAGTTTTTCAGTTTTTATGCTCACAGATCATTCTGACAGTTAAAGGCCCAGTTTTTAAGTTTTTATGCTCACAGATCATTATGAGCTTTTTTGTGTGGTGTCTAACATCACACCACCTAGACACATGTTCAAATGCAACCACAGGCAGATTTGAGCTGATTGAAGCCAAAAGCGTAGTAGCCGTTGACGTTGTTGCGGCCATACTCGACCTGGGAGCACACTGTGTTCGTGCAGCCGAAACTAGGGAAAAGGGGCGGAGATCGTTTACCGACAATTGAATGTTCCTCGTTTGCACGGCCGTGAAACCCGAGTGCCTTGCATTCAGAGCTCAGCTAAGTCTCTAAGATAGACTATTTCGAGAGTATAGCGCTGTTTCACCAGGAAACCGGATGTTCGGTATCAGTTGCGCCCCTTGAGGGCTGGGGCGTTCTCTTCCAAAATGGCCGCTTAGCCTAGTGCGTTTGAGTCGATGAAAGTGCAAGAACTAAAACACTATCTGAAGGCAAAATAGGAAATTATTTGAAGAGTAAGAGAACTTTTTGACTGTCCTATTGTCACTGGCGCAGTCACAAGCGCTCCAAACTGATCCAAATCGATATGTCTCCCAATATAATATAAAGACCTGAAATCGCAGAAATGGCGTTTTAAAGGAGAAAAAAAGATTGTAACTGTAAGCTTTCAGGGTGGCCAGTCGCTTAAAGCGTCAGCTTTATGGGACAGCATCCGAATCCATTCATGCCCCATGAATATTTGATTAAAATAATGTGTCCCTGGGGCAACAGCCGCGGAATGGAAAGGTTAGGATTGCAGAAGAGTAAACAGGCTGATGTATGTCTCTGTCATTGTTACTCTCTTCGTTCTTTAAATAACTAATGACCCGGTCATCGAAGGCCATAAAAGGGGGCGGTTTTTGCTCCGTTACGTGCTTTGACACTGGAAACAAATGACGCATCCGAGCAAATACATCAGTTCTGTCCTGGTAGGTAGCGTGCGGGTTTCTGCGTTAAAAATACGATAGAGGTCAGTGTTTTAGTGAACACTGAAAAAAACATAGCCATTGAAAACAAACCACTATTCTCAGGGCATCCTTTTCATAACTCAGAGTTGCAAAGATCCTTTGTCTGTTGGCAAGTGTTAAAAGGTCTTAAATGCTTATCAAAAACATATCGTTTAAGCTCTGTTAACCAAATGTATTTCTGCGCGAATAAAAGTCTTGACAATTGTTAAAATGTTGTTTTGTTCTCTAGGAAATTAGCTAGCCGTGCCAGAAATACAAAACAAGGTGGTCTCCCAACAACACGTGAATGAAAGCAGACAGAAATCACAGACTGGACAGGATTGGTGTGTAAGTTTCAAAATTTAAGTTCATTTTAAAACTTTTATGGTATAATCATAATTCATGTATGTGCCTCTGTTATATATCATTTGTTTAGCTATTTCATTTAATTTAATTGATTTTAAAACTTTTATTGAATAATCGTAATTCGTGCATGTGCTTCTGTTATATAACGTTAAGGTCAACTTTATTTCAGTTCATGAATACCGTAACTGAAGCTAAATATTTGTGCTGGCCTTTTTCTCGTTGCCCTGTCTTTGATATCACCCATACGTGGTGGAAAAGGACGTTAAATTCCCAGACGCCCACCCAAACACCCTCAATTTATTTTAGTTCATGAATACCGTAGCTGGGGCTAAATATTTGTGCTGACCTTTTTCTCGTTTCTTTGTTATCACCCGTACGTGGTGGAAAAGGACGTTAAACTCCCAAACATCTACCCACCCACCACCACCCACCTGTGTGTGTGTGTGTGTGTGTGTGTGTGTGTGTGTGTGTGTGTGTGTGTGTGTTAGTATGGCATAATAAAATGGCCTTGCATGTTTACGGAAGCTTTCACACTTATAATTTTGTGCTCATTTGTAGTTTGTTTTGTTTAGCAACAGCAGGTTGAAAATGAGCCAAAGTATGGTTCAGCCTTTTCTGTTAAAGAAAGAAAGAAAAAAAAACTTCTATATGGTGGACCTATGATGGCAGCAATATCGCAGGGTCGTCGCGCGGGATTTCCGAAGTGTCAGTTCAAACAGTTCTATCCATCTTCAGCCGGTCGGGAATATCCTGGCCGGGTCACCGGCGCTTTAAAAAAAAAGTGCTTGCTCGCCACAGGTATTCGATTGATTTCACGTCTATCTTGATGGATCGGCCAGCCAATGTTTGTGGCCCTTTTATAAAGCGTGATGATGGGCCCACGGACGTTCCGGTCCGACTTTCCACATTAACCCAGAGTCTGCGCGAGCGGGTATTTGACTTGCGACGTGGAGAGCCATAATAGAATACATGCATGTGTGGTCGGTCCCGTGTGGTTGCTTTTTTGCCTGGAGCCAAAGGCTGTTTGTCTACGATCTCTGTGTAACGTGATTGCCTGTGTGATACAATGGACTGCGTCACCGCCGTGTAATATAGAGGGTGTTTCATCATCTTTCTGTGCCGCAGGACGTGCGTGCTTTCATTTGGTGCATGTTGGCGAGCTAAAGAGGGAGGGGAAAAAGGCAGACATGGATGCGAGAAATGGACGAGTGTTTTCCGAGAGTACTGTTCTAGTGCTGGCAACTATCAGCATGTTCTTCGCGCGATCAGGTATTGGTTGATTTATTGATTTGCTTTTTGATGTAAGAAATTATTTTTTATTATTATTAGTTTACTGTTTCCATTTTGAAAGTGAATTGTCATTGCTGTGTTTTTGTTCTTGTTTGTGTGCTTGTTTGTATGTTTCGTGTTTTTCTTATTGGGTTTTTTGTTGTTGTTGTTGCTGCTGCGTTAATTTGTGTGTGTGTGTTTAACGGGATATATTTGGTCTTTTGGTCTTTGTTTAGTTATTTATTGTTGGTGTTATTTGTTTCAGTCGTTGTTGCCGTGTGTTTGGCTGTTGTTGTCTGTTGATTGTGCTTATTTTTTTTTCTGTTTCTTTGTAGTTATTTGTTTATTCATTTATTTGGTCTTTGTTTCGTTATTTATTGATTGCTGTTATTTGTTTCAGTTGCTGGTGGTGTTTGGGTGGTTTTTGTCTGTTCACTGTGCTTTTTTTTTCTTTTTCCTTGTAATTTTTGTTTATCTATCTATTTATTTATTTCAAAAGGCAAAAACGTGTTTTTATTGCATGCAGTTTGCGTGGTTTTGGAGGTTAGTTTGGAATGAATGCGTTCTGTTTTATTTCGTTATGTCTTGTTTCGGTCGGTTTGGTTTTGACATCGCAACCATCTCAACTATATGTATGCAGCTTCATATAAATTTTGATAAATGCTATAAATGAATTACCATGACATCAGTACATATTAGCATCAATAAAGTTGGGCTTTGACCGCTCAGATTTTTTTTTTCCATAAGACGTGTGTTTTTAGTTTGGTTGAATATTTTTTCCCTTGCCCATGGGACGCACATAAGACGGATGTGAGAAAAAAAATTAACTGACCGTGATTAAAGTCATATCAATGTGTTTGTACGTTTGTTTGTTTGTTTGTTCAGCCGGGAGCGTAGTGCAGGGAAGACAGTTCTACCTCGGGTTTCCTGAACATCCTGACACGGCAAACGCTGCTAACTTGGATATATTTCTGGTTGTTTCAAACCCTGCCGCCGTAACTGTCAGGGTGGAAGTACTGTTTCCCAAAATGGCGTCCGTATCAGCCCTAAGCTACGACATACCACCAAAGGGGTACTGGAAAACAGCCATTGACCACAGACTACAGCTTCACGGATCGTCCAAGCAGAGCAAGGGTGTCAATGTTGTCGCCGACAACCTGGTGGAGGTGCAAGTTATTAGCGAGCTTACGGTTGGTTGGCGGTCCAAGGGAAGCTACATGTCGCTGCCGGTAGAGCTTCTCTCCGACGACTACGTCATCGCGACACTATGCGAGCTTAACAACTGCTTCTGCGCCATAGTGCTGACGCAGGACGGGACTGACGTCAGCATCAGCCTCAGGGTGCCAACCGGAGACGCGGTTGTGTATGAAGGCGTGACGTATGGCAACGATGACGTCATCACAGCTTCTGGGGACCGAGGCGATGTCATACAGGTTACGTGTTATGAGTGCGATCTGTCGGGAACCCGTGTCAGAAGTTCTCACGACATTGCCGTCATCGCTGGGGGTCAGTTTACAAACGGGATCCAAGGCAACGGAAAAGATATGGTCGTGAAGCAATTCCTTCCCTGGAAATACTCTGGAAACAGGTACCTTCTGTCGACTGACCTAATCTTCTCAGCAAACTACGAAGAAATTGTGAAAATCGTCGCAAGCACACAGTTTCACTACAAAGGCAGCATTCAGACGCCCACGTACGAAAGACAAGTGTTCGAGTTCAAATATGCTACAAAGACTGTGGCAGAAGTGGTGGCATCGGACAGGGTTCTAGTGGCACAATTCTTCGAACCAAAAGCATTTGGTGATCAAATTATGCAACTTCCATTGCCCGTTGCTTCCTGGCAAACAAGTTACGATGTCTTTGCACATGGCGATGGTTCTGAAGTGTTTTCCTTGGTTCTGGTGACAGAAGAGCCAACTTCTTCAATAATTACAGCAACCAAGGACGGAGGGGTGAGAGTTTAAGAGTCCTTCTGTTGTTGTTGTTGTTGTTCTTGTTCTTGTTGCTGTTGTTGTTTGTTTTGTTTGTTTTTTTTTTAAGGGGAGGGGGTGTTTTTCTAAACATTCTGTTGTAAACTGCCACAGACGGTCATACTATACATAAAAAAATGATACAGTTGGTGCATACATCTAATAACAGATTAATGACATAAAAACACATCTTGTGTTTGCTGTATCAATTTATTTTTACTGCCAACTGCACACAGGTGAAACATGAGAAAAAACTTTTATGTTTATGCCCTGTTCTTATGATTCTTGTATAGTTGAATTTCATACTTCACCATTTTCATTTGAGGGGAGCCGGGATGGCCGAATGGTAGAGCGTTGGATTTTCAATGCTCGGGTCGTGAGTTCGAATCCCGGCTGTGGCCAAATATTGATGCCGGCCTTTTCTCGTTGCCCCGTCTTTGATATCACCCTTACGTGGTGGAAAAGGACGTTAAACTCCTAAACACCCACCCACCCACCCTCATTTTCATTTGTTATTTTCTTTTTCTTTGATCTCATATCAGTCTTCTTCTTTTTTTGTGTGTTAAATTTAAATCAAAGAAAATGGAATTATGGCCTTGCTTAAAATTCAAGGCGTGTATAGTAATTACTGTCATCGCTATACTCAATCATTTCAGTCAAAGATGGTTCAGCCCAACATTTATCTTTGTGTAAGCTACCATGAAGGCTGAAGTTCATTGATTGTGGAACAAAACAATTCGAACAGGAAAGAGACGCCAAGAAAAATTTGCTAAGCTGTATTAGAGGCAAACTTTGGATGAAACATTCTGATATATTTTCTCTAACAAACACTTATCCTGCCATTGGCCATCAGCGAGAAGTACCCCCCCCCCCCCTTTTTTTTTCTCTCTCTTCTTTTCCCGCCCCCGCTCGGTACTGTGCCATTCTGGTTTCTTGGTTATCTTTGCCATCTACAGTATTTTAGCTATTACGCTTCTTCTTTGCCTTCTTGTATTTCAGTTTTAAATGTCTGTACTGTGTATAATTCTAAGCTTACTTTTACTCGTACTGTAGTCTAGCAACGGCAAGGTTGCAGACTGGCCTTTTGGCCAAAATCTTCTACCGTTGGAAAATAAAGGATTGTCATTGTCATTGCCATTCTGGATACGGGAGAATCGCTCTGTATCGATACTGGCCGTGGTCTGCTCAGAAAGGGAGAGCCGGGATAGCCGAATGGTAGAACGTTTCAACTTTCAATGCTCAGGTCGTGAGTTCGAATCCTGGCTGAGGAAATATTTGTGCTGACCTTTTTCTCGTTGCCCCCGTCTTTGATATCACTTAACTCAATGCGCCCATCACTCACTCACACTCACGCACATTATACAACGATGAACAGACATACACTGGTGAAACTGGAGTCCTTTTCCACCACGTGTGGGTGAAATAACAGACGGGGCGACGAGAAAACGGCCAGCACAAATATTAGGGTCGCAGCTGGGATTCGAACTCACGACACCAGCATTGAAAATCCAAAGCTCTACCGTTCGGCTGTCCCGGCTCCCGGGAGGACATGTGAGCCATGACACAAACTGAATTGTTTTCAATAATTTTCATTTATTACAGACTTCAGCAGTTAACAGCGTAACCACTACGTCATTTGGGAGCTACTCGCTGGTTCTGGCTCGGCTGGAGACGTCCTCTCAGAGACTAACAGTTCAGTGCCCTGCCAGTTCTGTTGACTGTCGGCCATTCTCTGGCTTCATCTATAGCCAGGAGTCAGATTATCGAGGATGGTCTGTGCCACTGATGCCCGACCAGCTTGCAGAACTAGAGATAACTACCAGCCCAGCCCAGGTAACCTGAACCAGAATTTAATAATAATAATAATAATAATAATAATAAACTTTATTGCCAAGAATGTGGTAATGCTTATGCCCTAACCTTATGATTCTTGTATATTTGAATTTCATAATTCCTCATTTTCATTTGTTGTTTTATTTTCTTTGTATGATTACGTGCTTACAACTGTTGTACATCAATAGGTTACAGCGCATTAGTATTCGTAGTATTAGTATTGACCGCATCACTACTACTACTACTGCTACTACTAATGCGCTGTGACCTATTATTCAACTTAACAAAATCCCAATCTCAATTATCTTGAATGTCTCCGCACTTTTTTTACTTTTTTTTTTTAGACAACATATCATACCACGGAAAGAGAGACCACTATACACACCACCGAACAGGAAACAACTTTACGGACGACAGAACCAGAAACAACAATCCAGACGACTGAACAAGCCACAACTATCCGAACAACAGAAAGGGAAACTACTCTTCCGACTACTGAACGGGACACAACTCTTCAGACAACTGATCTGGACACAACTCGTCAGACAACCGAACAGGACACAAGTTTTCAGACAACAGAGCAGGTAACTAGTTTGCTAACGACAGACAAGGACACAACAGCTTGGACAACTGGCAGGGAAACGACACAAACTACGGGCACCATTCCACCACAGATTACCAGCGAGGGCACAACGGACGCTCCTACAACTACTGAGACATCTTTGCCCGAAACAACAAGTGACAGAGACGTTACAAGCACTGATCCGTCAGGAACATCCACCCAGCATCCATCTACCGCAAACTCTCAAACAACGACGACGGTTCTCACGCAGACGACTCCACGGACAGCATCTACCACATCGTCAGTCGGCCAAAAGGCTCCGAAGATGAGGCAGTGCCCCTGTAAATGTATGTTTACCAGCAGAAACCAGACAACCCCAAGCAAAGAGCAGATTGAAGAGCTTGCAGAGGAGATCAAAAACGAGCTGACGGTTAATCCAAGCGAGCAGTCGCAGGCGAAAAGGAAGAAGATATCGGTGTGGGACTCCAGAACTTCTTCAGTTACTTCTGGAACTGCTGCGATGGTGTTACTGGCGTTTGTGTTCGGGTGCATGGCGTTGTCTGATATCTTGTCCGTGCTGAGGTTCTGCTCCAAGAAAATTAGACGACGCTTGAGAAGACAGAGGCAGCCAAAATGCGAGTAACGCAGATTAGAAGAGGCAACAACAAAAAGGCACACCACTTGTCTCGAGAAAGGGTAGCACAAGTCGACGTTTCGGTAGATACCGTATTCAGGATAGTTAGTTACTTAGTTATTTAGGGCTTATCGCCGCTCAAGCAACAAAGACTATTTCGCGGCTAGTCTTCAGGATAAACAGTAACAAAAAAGTTGATAGAATAACCTTTCTTGTTACTGTTTATCCTGAAAAGGGTACTACCAAAACATCGACTTGTTCTGTCCTTTTCTCAGACAAGTGTTTTTTTTTGTTTGTTCGGGTTTTGTTTGTTTGTTTGTTTTTTTTTGTTTGTTTGTTTGTTTTTTGTTTTTTTTTTTTTTTTTTGGGGGGGGGGTTGCTGTTGCTTCTGGTTGTTTGATCTAATCCTCTTTGCAGTCACTACCGCTACCTTTTCTTTTAGTGTAGAATAGCTTCGTGGATGCAGTTTCTTTGGGGTTTTTTTGTTTGTTTTGTTTTGTTTGGGCCTCTTAATTTGTTTTTGTTGTTCGTTTTTTAAAGAAACGATGAAGGAATATGAGTAATGACAAACCAGTTACGGTGAACTGTTAACGCCCTAGCAACCCCCGGACTTCAATGATGTGTGTCGTTCTTTAAAGCATGTTTAAAGCACAATTTGTGTCTACTCTGCAGCTCCTATATTTTTGAAGAATTCTTGAATTTTCGAAATCTTTCGGCAGGTCTTGACATGGAATGTTTAGGATCATACACGAAACACTGTAGAATCAAGGTTTATATGCAAGATGCAATGCCATTACAGCGACATTGTATTAGAAATGTACGTGAAAATGTTGTAACATATTTCGTTTATTGTATTGTCCGGATATATATATATATATATAATACTGCTTTCGTAAGAAAGAAAACGTATGACACGTCGCACCAATGACGTTTCAGTAGCAGTTTTTAATGCCGACAGCGTACGTTCATAATGTCTGTGATATTCAACTTTATGATAAGATGTGTGTGTGTGTGTGTGTGTGTGTGTGTGTGTGTGTGTGTGTGTGTGTGTGTGTGTGTGTGTGTGTGTGTGTGTGAGAGAGAGAGAGAGAGAGAGAGAGAGAGTGTGTGTGTGTGTGTGTGTGTGTGTGTGTGTGTGTGTGTGTGTGTGTGTGTGTGTGTGTGTTTTCTGACCATAAATGCTGCTCTGACATACAGAAAATAAAATTAAAAAGGAACCATACTACTGTTGTTGTTTTCTCTGTTTACCGCGCTTTCTGTAATACCATTTACCTCAGTAACACATAATTATAGTGTCTGTGGCAAACTTGGTACATGCAATTTATCCTCTGGCATAAAAAAAAACAAAAACAAACCAGCACACACGCACACACACACACACACACACACACACACACACACACACACACACACACACACGGGTAGAAAGAGACGCTTTTAAACTGCTCCATTTTTTGCGTACTTTCCCTGTCAATAGGATTAGAACGTCACAGCAACAACAAATGCCACCAAAATTAATACCAGGCTTAGCACAGAGATAGGAGGAGGGGGGGGGGGGCACTGCTCATCCAGGCGAAGCTGTTTAACCGACATTGTAAACACGGAAGATGACAAAGAGGCACACAAATCCCGCACGCAACCGTATTGAGCTGTACAGATCTGGTTACGACAAAACGCTCATTAATTTGCTCGCACTGTACTTCACCACCGAAAACTCTTTATCAGTGTTGACGGTAAACAAGGTATTGTCAGAAGCAAACCGGATCTCCATTTTCTGTTCTTCTCAAAAGATTAACTAGACGCATAACTCACGCTACACGGTTGAAAAGAGTGATGACCTGTGTGCACGCCATGGGATACGTCCCTGTTGATTTGCGAGAGATTGGACACGCCTCAGATAGTTCAGAGGGCGGAAGCGATAAACAGTACAGACTAGACATTGTTGCAAAACACACACGATCTGATCGACCGCCAAAATGAATGCCTTTAACCTTGACCGTTTCGTCACGCATCTGCTTTTAGGGTTACCAGTTGAGAGGGTGGGTGGATGGGTGGGTGTTTTGGGGTTTAACGTCCTTTTCCACCACATACGGGTGATATCAAAGACGGGGCAACGATGAAAAAGCCAGCACAGATATTTGGCTCCAGCCGGGATACGAACTCACGACCCGAGCATTAGAAGTCCAACGCTCTACCATTCGGCCACCCTGGCTCCCCTTACCAGTTGAGATGTACCCTTGTGACACAGTCCCAATGACCGCAGAACACCTACTCCAAAACTGCCCACTGCACGATGGTCCCAGACAAGCCACATGGCCAGAGTTAGCACCCATGAGGGACAAACTTAACGGCGACCCGGAGGCCCTCCGGAGGACCGCCGCACACGTGAGAACAACTGGCGTCACCGTCTGAAGAAGTGATCAATGAAGAAGAAGAAGGGTTACCAGTCTGAAAGTTGGAATGCTCGGGTCCTGAGATGGGGCCAGATAATTATTTGTGCTGGTCTTTTCCTCGCCGCCCCGTCTTTGATATCACCCACCACGGCCCCCGTAGTGTAGTGGTTAGCACTTCGGACCATGGACCGGGAGACCCGGGTTCGAGTCCCAGCAGAGGCAAGCGGGAATTTTCCTACCTAGGTCGGCTCCTACCTTGAGCGGGTGTGCTATGGGCCCATTGGGGTGGCTGCTGGCACACAGCCGAGATTCACCCACTTCACGAGTGCGACTTTGGTTTGGGCGTGCTTCCCTTAGTATGACACGCCTTATGATGTGGATGATTAAACGGCCAGCACCGCAGGTGCCGTAGTTCCCGGGCCTGGTTAATGCCGGGATAGTTATCCCAGGAAGCGTGGAATGCGGCCCTGTCCCGCAGTCCCAAACCACACAAACTTCTATAGCATCATCTTACAATCATCCTCATCTCCATCATCATGCATAATAAAAATTGCCCCAGCTTCCGAGCCCTCCGTGGATTCCACCCATTACCTTGGAGGAACACCTCTGGAACTGGCAAAGAGTTTGGGAAATAAAAAACAACAACCCAAAAATAAATAATACAAAAATTAAAAATAAAATTGCATTCTTTTTCTCTCCTTCTTCTTCTGCTTCTTCTCATAAGATTTAAAAACTGAGTTGCTAATTTGAAAGATCCTGAGGTAGTTAGGTTTAAATGCCTTTCTTTAGCAGAATTAGGTTTCAGCTATCTTAAAAGTAAGACTTTAACGAAAAACTCTCAGGGTATAAAAAGAGCACGTATTTCGCCAGAAGCAAAAACGTTTTCATCAATAATTGCTTAAAAGAGCCCACGCTTCCAACAGACTTAGCGACAAAGCGACTTCCGTGACACTGTAGATTCGCTTTAAAACTGTCCATTAAAAGATTCATGTTTTCCTGAAGTTGGGAGAATCAGCGCCTCAACGAAGAGCGGGAGCGTCCGTTCTCAGCTTCCAGCTGCTTCTGTGGAGCCCAAGCAAATCGACATTGTCAACCTAAAAAGAACATAACAGGTGTAAGCAAAATGGACGCGAGTGTTTCCGGTGCTACTCCGCTTCAAATGTAGCACAGGCAGGAGACAGAGTGTTTCCAAACAGAAGCACTGAGCGTTTTCGTGTTGAATTTAGGGGCGGTGGGTGGTCAAGTGGTTAAGAGACTTGTCACCAATGCGAGAGGTTCGGGGGAAAAAATCTTTCCTTCTCGTATGTGGCACCGTTCATTCGGGCCGATCGTCGGGGGTTCTCTCCGGGTACTCTGGTTTCCTCCCCCTCTGCTTTTGGAATTGTTCAGCCCACCCAATTTGAAAAATAAATGCAATTCTAAATTCCGAAATTTAAATAGCTGAGCTGACCCTTCGCACCACGTGACTGTAATGTGTTTATGTCCAGTGTGTGAGAGAATGCGTGTGATTCACGTGAGCGTGCGTTTTGGCATCAGTTCGCGGCGCTTTGAGCCGATTCGTGAAACTGGGTAAAGCGCCTTTACAATACTCATTAGTAGTAGTAGTCGTAGTAGTATTTTCTGAGTAGCGGGGAGCCGGGGTGGTCGAATGGTAGAGCGTTGGACTTCTAATGCTCGGGTCGTGAGTTCGATCCCGGCTGGGGTCAAATATTAATTTTGTGCTGGCTTTTTCATCGTTGCCCCGTCTTTGATATCACCCTATGTGGTGGAAAAGGACGTTAAACCCACAAACAATTAAACAATAGTAGCATTAGTATCTTTAAATCCTAGACTGTGGAAGGGTACAGCGACTTTGAGCCTTTCCCCAATCCTTCCCATTGGCGAGGACGTTCAGCAAGAACCTGGGCCGCTTAAGGTTAGCTGGTTGCTTGCTTGCTTGCTTGGGGTGTTTAGCGTCCGTTTCCACCATAAAAAAGGCTGTCATCAATGACGGGGCAAACGAGTATACAGCCAGCAGAAATTGTTGGCCCCCAGTCGGCGTTCCGGCGACCTCACGACCCGAGCTTTAGACGGCTCAATGCTCTACCAGCTCCGATATCCCGGTTCCCCGATGGATGCTATTCAACTCTACGAAGGCAAACAACTCCCGGAAAATGGGTTCTAAAAGGGGTTGTGAAAGATTCAACGACTTTTTGCCGGTCGAAGAATTCCAATTAACTGCACAAAGACACACACCTACGCACGCACGCACGCACGCACGCACGCACGCACACACACACACACATACACGCACGCACGCACGCGCACGCACGCACAGAGGTAACCTGTCGTCTCAACGACAAAATTTAATGGTCCGTGCACAAAGTATCTCTCATAAATATATAATTTCCGGGGACTCAGTCGGTCGGGGACGAGAAAACAATTTCGTTTCCGATCAGCGAGGTGCGGGTTGCCACGACTACTGTCCTTTTTTTGTGCCGGGGAGTTTAGGATGAAAAGAAAGGTACTCAAGCGTTCACTCGCCGGTCACTAGTTGACAATAGCGCTACGTGGTGCTGTTTATATAGATCTTTGTCTCTGCCTTTGGAAAGTAAATTTGCGGTAGACAGGACGATTCTGGCTTGACAGGGGCAATGCCAATACACTGACAGCCTCCAGTACAAAAGGAAACACAAGGAAAGCTATTTGGTATTGATCACCAAACAATGGCAGGATCGATGGCTAAATTTGTCTGTACATATGTCTCCAGTGTTCAGTGCAGGTAACAGAAATGAACATCCAGCTGTACAAGAAGTAACGGATGATTTGACTTGATGTTCGATTAAGATCATATTATAACAAACGGAGCGACTGCGTGTGTCTGAAGACATTTTTTTGTTTTAAAATGTTTGGGGTTTTTTTCATATATAATATGGATATATATATATATACGAACAGAGCGATTGCGTGTGTCTGAAGACAATTTTTTGTTTTGAAATGTTCGGGGTTTTTTTTTTTCAAATACAAACATATATATATATCTTGTCGCTCCTCTCCAATATAAATCCCTTTAAAGGCCGGAGCTTCCTCTCTTAAACATGCAACACATACTGTAACGTCCACACAACACCCTGGCATACACAACGCCCCCTCGTCAGTCTTCCTCCACCCTTCTCACAACTCAAACACAGCTAGCTTGCCACCGACTCATACAACTGACTACACAAAACAGTCCCAAAATCAGCAGCTGCCTTTGCCGAGGACACGTTACTCCGACCATAAAGTGCGGAGTATGAAGGGAAAATTAAAGAGGGAAAAATACCCTCTGCTGAATGTACATAAGTTAAGGGGGCAAAAATAACGCCAACATGTACAGATAGACATATATATGAACCGGTTACTGTAGAAATTGTATAGCACAATGTGAAGTTGAATGCTTAACTATCTATAGATATCATTCTAGTAGAGCTTTATATGATGCCCACTGGCTTGTAAATTTGTCTAGAGAGGTAGTTATGATGTGCCTGTATTTTTCAACATTGTGCCTGTACTTGATAACATTCTTAAACATATTAATGTTTGGTAGTGTTTTTTGTAACTTACACTTGTGTGCGTTGAACTTTCCTAACAATATTGTGAGATCCATGACTTTGTCAGCGGTCGTTTCTGTACCAAGGACCAGCCCTTTGGAACACTTCCACAAAACATCAGACACACAGACTCAGTCCTCAGCTTTAAACCGTCCATTAAGACACACTTGTTTTCAGCACAACAACAATGATGAGTGAATAAAAGACACTCTGTGTGTGTGTGTGTGTGTGTGTGTGTGTGTGTGTGTGTGTGTGTGTGTGTGTGTGTGTGTGTGTGTTTTCTTTAAGCTATTTTAGTGTTTTTTATCTTTCTGGTAGTTTTTAGTTTCTTTTAGTTCTTTTACCTCTGTAAGCGCTTAGAGCTCACAGAGAATAAGCACAAATTATTATTATTATTATTACAGTTCTGTTTTTCCAACCGAAAAGAATTAGAGATTCTGAAAAGGTAAATTTGGTGCAATTTCGTACAATACGGTGAAAATGTTGTATTTTTTAGGACAGACAATAAAGTATTTTTGAATTTGAATCGAACTGAATTGAACGGAATGATTCAGTTTGTTCATGAACAAAACAGAACATAACAAACAAACAAACAAAAACAAAAAAAAAACATCTGACGTTATGTTATAGATTTTCTGTCTACGGGATCAAATTACTGATATGAAGGTTTGCGCGTTAAACCTGTCAAGGGCTTACACGATTAGTTCTCGTGGTTTACCACGAAATGTTTCAATTTTTGCAGTAGCCACGGCAAAAATTGAAACGTCTAGTGGTTTCTTTCGTCTTAAATCACGCGTAACGAGCGTGGCTGTGCCGTTTGTTTGTATTTTGTTTGTATGCTGTTGGATAACAGCTGTAACGTTCTTTTGTAGTTTGAGTGAGAGAGAAGTTGCTACGTTTAGTTCATATTGCGTTTTAGTAATGTAAATCTGTTTCCCGTGATCCGGAAGTTTCTACCGTTACCACGAGTAATCGAGAAGTGGTGACCTTGTTTTGACTGTAGCCTTTTTTTGCCTGGGGCGGCGACAGGCACTTAGGGCCGAGGGCTGAGTCGCTCGGAAATTTCGTGCAAATCGCTTTGTTATGACTTGTTTACGATTAGAAGGTGTTATATAACGCGCCTAGGTTCGGCGGGAAGGTACTCGATTAGTCTGGATTCTTCTTTAGTTTTAAAATAGTAATAAGGTGATTCACGTTCTGATTTTTGATTGGTTCTCCTATATTAGTTGTTCGGAATGTGCTGGAATGCTGTGTCTGTATATAAGGCCCTGAGATGTGTGTGTGTGTGTGTGTGTGTGTGTGTGCACGAGAGAAGCTTGTATGTGCGGTGTAACACCAGAGTAACTTGAGAGTGCAGTGTAACACCACAGAAGTGCTGTAATAAACTCTTTTCTACGCGCTCACGTGGCTTCTGTGAGTGAAAAGGACAACATACAGTCCATAAGAACTCGCTACGTGACGGAGTGTTCGCCTGTGTCATCGTATTCCCTCGATAAGACGACGGGCTCTTCAAACATATCTCCACACGTAACACCACGAGAACTAATCATGTAAGCTCTTCATGCCACGAGCATTCAGACTCTTACCTCAGGTAGCATTCGTTTTTCTGCGACATTTCATTAGGGACAGAACGCAGTTTTGAGGTGGATTTTTTCCGGCTAAACTGTAGACTGAGGGCGGGTCGATTGACCTGAAAGGCGTTGAAAACTATATATAGGTTACTACTAGTCTGTGACAGACTTTGTATTGCACATGGTCGCAGGGTTGTTGGAAACACGTTGTGTGCAGATATTTGTTCATCAAACAGATCTTTAAGTGGATGTCTTCGTCACAATTTGGAAACCTTCAAAGCAGCAATACGGTTGTCTCCTCGTGTGCAAATACGCCACGAAAGAAAAGACAAAAAAGAAAGAAAAAAAAAAAAAGAATTTCCTGTGCAGTCATGCGTATTTGTTCACGGATGGATGTAAATGGCTTAAGTACTTCCCGGTCTTTTCTCTCCCCTTGAGATCCAAATCAATTTGTATCGTAATCAAAATTTCCATCAGACAACAAGCTTTCGAGGGTTTTTTTTAAGATCAAAGAAATGTACTGCTTAACCGTTTTGGGATCCATCCTGTGTGAAAGACACAGCATTTAAGCGGATACCACCTGATGGGCTGATGATAGCCGGTTCGATTTCCCAACATCGGAAAGATGGTCGCCTATAGCTCAGTGGAATTCAGCGAGTCGTCCCATAGAGGCTAGAGGACACGGGACCTTTACGTCATATTCGTGTGTGTGTGTGTGTGTGTGTGTGTGTGTGTGTGTGTGTGCGCGCGCGCGCGCGCGCGTGCGATTCAGCAGTAAAGACTGGTCGTTACCTTTCTGCCTAGGCACGCCAAGCAGCGTCAGTGATGCACACAATCTCTCTCTCTCTCTCTCTCTCTCTGTGCGTCCGTGCGGAAGAGACAGACAGACAGAGACAGAGAGCATCCGAGTGGATCACCATGCGACGCAGAGCAAAACTGTCCCTAAACAAGCATCGAAACACCAGTGCCACGTAAACAGATCAATATCTAATTTGACTTGTAAAACTCAAGCAGCAGTACAGCGGCAGCTTCCACGTGCAGACTTAATCGAAAGTAAACAATCACGTCAACATGCCACAACAAGACAATACGATGGAAAATAGCATAGATGAGCAGGGCATTTCTGAAGGCGTACTGGACGGAGATTTGAAGACATATGCACAAAACAGCATCCTAAAACACAAAGGCAATACAAAATACACTCGGAAAGAAAAACATAACAAAGTATTATTACGTATGACATAAACGTATTACGTATATTTTTAGTATTGTCTATTTTCAGGTACATATCTGGGCCCTTTTAACCACTTCGACAACATCTGTTAACCCGCCCTGTCGAGAAAGACGACAAAGTGACGTCCAACACCACCTTTTCTGTAGCGAGGAGGTTAAATCAAACAAAGCGGTCAGCACAACTGTGGAATTTGTCCACAGACAGAACAAGATAGCGCAAGAATAGATGTAGTCCCACAGGTGTGTGTATGGTAAATCATCTCAGGCCTCGCATTGACCTCAGATGCCTTATGCATGAAGAGAGACTAGGATTAATAATAATAATGATAATAATAATAATGATAATGAGTATTGTATAGGCGCTTTACCCAGTTTCATGAATCAGCTCAAAGCGCCGCGAACTGAACCCAACACGCACGCTCACGTGAATCACACGCATTCTCACACACTGGACATAAGCACATTACAATCACGTGGTGCGAAGGGTCAGCACAGCTATTTAAATTTCGGAATTTAGAATTGCATTTATTTTTCAAATCTGGTGGGCTGAACATTTCCAAAGTAGAGGGGGAGGAAGCCGGAGTACCCGGAGAGAACCCCCGACGATCGGCCCGAATGAACGGTGCCACGTACGAGAAGGAAACATTCTTTGCCCCGAATGGGACTCGAACCTCTCGAATGGGACCTCTCGCATTGGTGGCAAGACACTTGACCACCGACCGCCCCCAAGTCCGAGACTCCCTTGAGTAAGCTGAGACTAAAAAGACTAAGGCGAGTGTACGACAATTTCAGGGACTAAACGGTAATACACGTTTTCATGCAGCACCCTACCCCAGTTTGTCCGCGATTGCCCAGCCCTGCCAGATTTCAAGGTGGGTCTCAAGACCCATCTTTTTCGATCTCACCTGCCTAGCGACTTAGTAACCAGCTGTCCATGCTGCTTGTGCTGGGCTGTTGTTTTCGTTGTTTCAGTAATATGTAGTGTTCCTTTGTACTTTAGTTGTGTGTGTGTGTGTGTGTGTGTGTGTGTGTGTGTGTGTGAGGGGGGGGGGGGGGAGAGAGAGAGAGAGAGAGAGAGAGAACAGGCCTACAAATGTTCATTTAGATGTGTTTTAGACTAGAGCTAAGTCTCAGACTAATCTAGCCTATTGTCATGCATCAGGCCCATAGATGTGATTCGTAACTGCGGGAGAAGACGGGAGACAAGAAAGATATACCGGTTCCAGCTTTAGTTTGACTGTATTGACAGATTAACACCTGCGAGTCAGACATCATTTATCACTGTGACCCTGTGTCAAATCGCTTCAGGGGTGTCTTGTTCTCAACTTGTCGTACCTATTAAGAGGGGTCTTAGAGTGCTGAGAGGTGAACTTGTCTTCATTCATTTTCTGTTTGTAGAGCCACTCGGTGCAATCTTCATTTATTTCACCTGTTATAATTCTAGGGATACTCGGTGCTTTCACGTGTAAAGTTCGGACATGTTAGCGGTCGTGAGCCTAGTGGAAATGGACAGAACTCCAGCTGCGTTCGACAGCGTCTGTTATCTGAGCATTTAGTGGCTGTCGCGTTGGGACCAGTTTGCGCTGAATCATTACGGCAGTCTTGTGACTTTTTGGCTAATTCATTTCTCGTGGCTTGTATAACTGAAAAATTCCACGGGCTCCCACCAGACGACAAGGGTCAAACACTCTGACATTACCTTGAACACGAGGCAAGCTCCTTGGCGTGTCTCTGGGACACCTAGGGATTATCAGCTGATCCCTGCTGGTGCGAAATCATTAATCCACAACTCTACAAACAGGTGGGGCCCCTTTTCTATGTTTGCCTGACTCTGGGGTGGTATTTAAAGGCACCCATCACGTGACTCCCTGGACCATTTTCCGATCTGTGTGTGTAGTGACCTGTCTGATAGTACAACTCCGTCCGATAAAACAAATTTCGCTGTTATAACTTTTACCACTATCGTCAGGTCTTCATCGAAAGGTCAAGGGGCAAGGGAGAATGAGTCCACTTACGTACTTCTGGTAAGATGCTTTGCTGTTGCTTTCTGCTTTCTGTTGTTTTTCTCTGTAGTTTTTTAATCGAGCGAAGCGAAATTAGCTCTTTCGGCAAAGTAACACTCTGGCACCGTTGTATCACTTTCTCTAAACGTTTTAAACAATGGGGTTGCAGTACGTTCAGGCTTGTACGTGACCCATTTTTATCTTAGGTCTTCCTATGGCAAAGCTATATTGTATCCAATTGTATATATTGGGTACATAATTATATTGTATTGCTATATTGTAACACAGACGTGTCATTGTGTCATTCAGTATCTACCTACCTTTATTCTTTCGGTTCAGAAAATTAATATTGAAATGCATACTAGATCTACGGGTGGAAACAATTTCCTTTCACAAAAGCCTTCTCTTCAAGATATCGAGAATACATAGAAATCTAACAATGAGGTGCCCCCGATAACGGAAAATACACCACACGCGTTTGTTGATTTCGACCGAAAAACTGCGAGTTTTAACGAGCGAGTTTTCTGTCAAAATCAACAAACGAGTGTGGAGTATTTTACATAATCGGGGGCACCGAATTGGGAAAAATTATTCATACGATTTCTGTACCTGCATTTCTTTGATTTGAAAGCTGACATCGGCAATCCAAAATAATGCTTCACGCGGCATCTCAAACTGAGGTGCTTTACTTCGCGTTGTCCTTCGGCTTGGGGGTCTATAGCGTATAACTCCGTTTCGAAGCCTCCGTTTGAGCAAAGAACTGGAACTAGGCTTACGATTGTCACAAACACGACCGGTACACCCGTATTTCTCACATGTGAGTTTTATGAGTACAATATCAAACAACGCGTGGTGAATTACGGCTTTTTAAACCATGACCTGTAAAAGTGGTAGAGTGGAATAAAGTCGGTTATTCTGAAGTGGATTTGCAACGATGGTGTCTCCGTTCTAGACAAGAAGATTATATTTTTTTAAAAAGTCCCCTTGTTAATTTCTTGTGGCATGTAATAGTGAAAGTTCCGTGGATTTATGCCCGGTGATCGTCCTGAAATCCTGCTAGGTAACGCTGTGTGTATTTGTCATTTGCTCATGTTTCAAGTTTTTGTCCCATGAGAAAGGTTCCTCAGCCGAAATGTCCAGAAGAAATTCGCTGAGTCGAATCAAGGGTGTGCCTCCGTAATGTAGTGTTTTCGGCGTGTTTACAAATTTAGATTGGTAGACGTGACACACCTTGTGTCATATCTGTCATATCCGGTTGTAAGGTCGGGGAAGTGTGTCCGGTCACCATGCCCCCAATCGCTTATCTTCAGACATAGCTGAGCTTGGCAATACGGTCACGGTTACACAACCCACTTTTACAATTTACTGCTCGGGGATTGCCGAAAAAAAAAAGATTGTGCTTTTGTCCGGATATTTCAGAGGTTTAAGAAATGTCTCGAAAAGTGTCTCTGTGTGTCTTCTTCTTCTTCTTCTTTATCTTAGCTACACATTCATTTTCTAACCACCGATTTTGTTTTCGGTGGAATCTTCAAAATCAGTGTTGCAAACACCTCATCGAATATGTTTTTGGATGTTCTTCGTATTGCAAGGTCTTAACATCAGGTCTTAATAACAGGTTCTGATATTCAGTTTCTCAAATAAGCGAAATTGCGCTATAAAATTGAGTCCTTTGGGGCGTAGGCAAGCTTTTTGCCTTCTTTGGGACATTTAAAAATGTAAATATCTTAAGACTCGACGTTATGCTCCTTTAAGCCCCACAGATTTTATTATATATTCTTATGTTTTAGCAGACTTGGGGTGGAATGGGACCGTTCAGTAGGCACGAAATAGTCTTTGTTGCTTGCGGGGCTTTAAGCCAGTAAAACTCACTCACCCTTTCAGTTTAGAAGGTTTCTTTTCACACTAACAACATGAAGTACCGAATTTATCCTGGGCGAGAAAAAGCCTAGTTCAAATGAAAAGTTATCCATGCAGAACTTACAGATAATGTGATACACTGTCTTTCAGCATTGTGAGCGTCTTTGTGACAGCGGTGGCTGCCTCTGTTATCCCTAATCCGGCAGAGGACACTGTTAACGACAGAGAGACCAGAGCAGGTAGCTTACGATATTGTGTATCTGTAACCTGTATTTCATTACAGAAAATGTGCGTTTCTGTGTCCGTGTGTGCGTGTCGTGTGTGCGTGCGTGCGTTTCTCTCTGTGTGTGTGTGTGTGTGTGTGTGTGTGTGTGTGTGTGTGTGTGTGTGTGTGTGTGTGTGTGTGTGTGTGTGTGTGTGTTTCGTGTAGCGTTGCTGTTGCTTCAGTTGATGTTTATTTTGCTTTAGAAAAAAGTATATCAATATATCAATTTCTGTGACAATAGCCCCGAGAATTGTGCTATGGATTAAAACCCTAAACTTAGATAACTGAGCTGACCCTTCGCACCATGCACGTGATCGTAATGTGTTGAAGTCCTATGTGTGAAAAAAAAATGCGTGTGATTCACGTGTGCGTGCGTGTTGGGTTCAGTTCGTATCGCTTTCAGCCGAGGAACTGGGTAAAGCGCCTGTATATAAAACCTGTTATTATTTTTCTTCTTCTTCTTTTTCTTCTTCTTCTTCTCATTATAGGTGAGCTCCATGGTAGTGGGACTCTCAGTGCTCGGGTCATGAGTTCAAACCCCGGGAGGGGCCAGATATTTATGCTGGCCTTTTTCTTGTCCCCCCGTCTTTGATATCACCCCTACGTGGTGGAAAAGGGCGTTAAACACACACACACACACACACACACACACACACACACACACACACACACACACACACACTCCAAAGCAGTGTATCGGAAGCTCACTCACGCAATACCTACAGCATCTCTTTGACATTTTGTGTGACGCTTTGTGAGATGCTAATCCTAGAGCAAACAGTTTAATTACGCCTCGACATTTTGCAGCGGGATGCATGGTGGACGGAAGTATGAGAACAGACGGGGCCAACTTCACCAGACCCGCTACTGGACCTTGTGTGGTCTACACGTGCAGCAACGGGGAGGTCCTGCCTGCTTCCTACGGTCAGCGCACAACACAGACCTATATACTGTAGTTATATCGTTTACAAGCCAACACATTGGAAGGAGGTTCTATATACAATTATGACCTCTGACCACCCCAACACAAACCCTGCGCAAGACACATAGGAACGCACTTTTACTGATAAGACACAGAGACGTGGTTCTTCTTGACACAGACACAGAGACACACTGCTTCTTGACAAGTCACAGGGAGACGCTCTACACCTTGACGAGACACACGGAAAGACGTCCAACTTCTTGACGAGACACAGAAAGACGTCCTACTTCTTGACACAATACAGAGGGGCGTACTATTTTTTGATAAGACACATAGGGACACACTACTTCTTGACAAGACACAGAAAGACGCGCTACTTCCTAACAAGACACAGAAAGACGTCCTACGTCTTGACAAGATACAGAGGGACGTGCTAGTTTTTGACAAGACACATATGGACGGACTATTTCTTGACAAGACACAGAAAGACGCGCTACTTCCTAACAAGACACAGAAAGACGTCCTACTTCTTGACAAGATACAGAGGGGCGTACTAGTTTTTGACAAAACACATATGGACGGACTACTCTTTGACAAGACACAGAAAGGCGCACTACTTCCCAACAAGACACAGAACGATGTCATTCTTCTTGACAATACACATAAATTACGCACTATTTCTTTACAAAGCACGTGGCGATGTACCATTTAACTCTGGATCTACGTTCTCTATGGTTGCCTAAACTTAGGGCTACCAAACTGCTTCTATTAGTTTTAACATTCCCTTTTTAGACGCTCTGTTTTCTCAGTAAACGTGCCTCGCTAGCCTGAAAGTGGGAATCTATTGGAATTCCATATTTCCTACGACGTTTCTTTTTGATTCGTTCACTTGTCCCTCTTATCCAAATCAACACAGGTTGCGTACGAGGAGACAAGTGCTACCCGCCAGGAGACACGTATATGCTGGGGTGTATCGAGCGCAAGTGTACAACCACTCAAGGACGCTTTGACTACGTCATAGTAAGCGAAGGTGAGGGAGAAATAGGTCACAGCGGAAGCTACGGCACCACACTGTAGACTGGTGGATGTAGCAAGCACGCTGCTTTCTCATTTCTAGAAGAATAGTTTCGGTTCTCATTTCAGCATAAGGGGGTCGTAACTCAAAACAGCAGCTATAGAGACGATAAACGGTAACTGTTTGTGGTCAGTCTATAATCTATACGGTGTAGTCAATATGACACTTCATTCAGATACGTTGTTATCTTTGCGTTGTTGTTGTTATTTTTGTTGTGTGTGTGTGTGTGTGTGTGTGTGTTTTTGTTTTGTTTTCTGTGTTTTTGTTTTGTTGTTGTTTTGTTGTTGTCGTTGTTGTTGGTGGTGGTGCTGGTTTTTGTTATTTAATTTTTGGTGGTGGTGGTTGTGTGTGTGTGTGTGTGTGTGTGTGTGTGTGTGTGTGTGTGTGTGTGTGTGTGTGTGTGTGTGTGTGTGTGTGTTTAAACTGACTTCACATGCTTTTATTGCAAAGACAAGAACGCCCATATAAACATTGCATACATCATACATGAGTAACAACATCTGCACAAGAGCCTTCACCCCCCAACCTGTGTATAAATCTGCATGCTGTGTCTTCACAGCGTCCATTTTCAAAGCAGAGCGGCAGAACGTGATGAAACTCATAAAAGTTTAGGCATGCGCACGCGAGTCAAACGAGGGCTGACAGTTTGCAAACACGAATATAGAGCCTAAACAACCTAACCTTTTTTTCAATATTTGTGGGGTTGTGTGTGTGTGTGTGTGTGTGTGTGTGTGTGTGTGTGTGTGTGTGTGTGTGTGTGTGTGTGTGTGTGTGTGTGTGTGTGTGTGTGTGTGTGTTGAGAATGGGGGGGGGGGGGGGTTAAAGAAGCAGCACATTCGGTTTTGACTATGTTTGTGGCAAAACAAAGGGCGCCTCTTTCGTTGGACTCTTACACTTTAACTTGTCGGTGGCTTTTTTTAAAAATCTTTTTCCCCCATTCCTCAGCGTTTTATATCTGTCTTCCAAACCTCCAGTTCAGATGTCATCTAAAATGGCATTGTGTGTATTTGCCCCTCCTCAACTTTCATTCTTTCTTCTGTCAATGAGACAAATTTCCGTCTGGTGCCACGGCCAGTTAATTGACTTGGGTTTTTTTTTTTTTTTTTTTTGCATTTGCGAAGAGAAAGCAAACTGCCATTTCCAAAGTGCAGAGTCTGTGATTGTGAGTCTTGGCCACTGATAACCACCCGACCTGAATTGAGGACGTATCTTATCACGTAATTGGCTTCTAGATTGGTCCCTACGTAACGAATTTCTCCAGTGCGGGCGTAATTTGGTTAGCGTTGCAGACAGGCTGAACACCATGTGGTAGTTATTGCAAATCAATTTATGACTGGTCTCGAGTCAGCGATTTGATCGTGCCTTTCTACGTATTATTATTATTATTATTATTATTTGGGGGGAGAGTTGTTTTTGTGTTTGTTTGCTTGCTTGTTGGGTTTTTTGTTGTTGTTGTTGTTGTTTTTGATTTGGTTGGTTATTCGTTGTTGGTTGGTTGGTTGGTTGGGGTTTTGTTTATTGGTTGTTGTTTTTTGTTTGTTTGATTGGTTGTTTTCTTTTTTCAAACATGTCAGTACAGGATGAGTGGTTGTTCGGTTGGTTATGGAGTTTAAAGTCCAACATGTGAGAGGCCTCAGTCTGTGGTCTTATTTGAGTTCTTGAACACAAAAGCCAGAAATGATCGCAAGGAACGGAGTATTGAAGGAAAATCCTTCCAGCTCCCCTGTACGAGATTACCCAGATGTGGTGTCATTTTAGTGTAGGCTTACGAAACCATGGAAACCAGCGTGACTGAAGATCTCTTTTGTTCACTCGTATATTGTGTAATTTCAGAATAAACATTTTCAGTTGTCGTTAAGTGCACAATATCAAGATTTATGGAAGATTCGAGAATTTTTTTTATTTAAACGAGACGAACGTCGAAAAATAGGTTTTGACAACGTGTGTGCGTGTGTGTGTGTGTGTGTGTGTGTGTGTGTGTGTGTGTGTGTGTGTGTGTGTGTGTGTGTGTGTGTGTGTGTGTGACTTGCTTGCAGGGTGCGTGCAGCGTGATGGCCGGTCCTGTGTGAAGGTGGGAGAGACGTTCAAGGACGGGTGTTTCACGTACGCCTGTGAAAAAGAGCAGCAGTCAGAGTTCTCCGTCTCTTATCACACGCGACAAGTTGACTGGGGTAAGCACACAGAAAGACAGACAGACAGACAAAGAAACAGAGATGCAGAAATACAAAGACACATTGATACAGAGACACAGAAAATCAGACAGTGACACACAGAGAGAAACGGGGGGGGGGGGGGGGGGGGGCAGAGAGAGAGAGAGAGAGAGTCAATGAATCAATGAAAGTTTTTTTTTTTTACAACGGTAGAGGCAGTTAACGTCAAATAGTCAATTTTCATACCTGCCGTTGCTAAAAACTACTATTATCTAAGTAATGAGAGAGAGACAGACAGACAGACAGACAGACAGACACATGACATAGACACAGCCAGACAGACGACACAGACACCGACAGAGACTGAGACAGACAGACAGATACAGAGATATAGACGAGGGAGATAAATGATGATCATTTTCATGAGCGTATATATGGCGATCTGGAGCGCAGTAGCAAGGATTATGTACAGGGTAGGTGGGTGGGTGTTTGGGGGTTTAACGTCCTTTTCCACCACATACGGGTGATATCAAAGACGGGGCAACGATGAAAAAGCCAGCACAAACATATTGCCCCAGCCGGGATATGAACTCACAACCCGATCCAGCATTAGATGTGCAACGCTCTACCATTCGGCTACCCCGGCTCCCCGATTATGTACAGAGTCCTTGGTACGAGCTGTAGTTAACTCGGCCAGATGAAATAGCCCTAGCATTAATAACTGACATTTGCATTGACACCAATGGCGACGACGACGACGATGACGATAACGATGATGTGGCGATGACGACGACGATAATGATAATGACAACGACGACGACGACGACGACGATGATGATGATGATGATGATGATGATGATCTCCGCTTTCCAGGGTGCGAGTATAACGGCCAGTGTGTCCCTGAGAACCATACCATCTCGCAGGCCTGTGCGACCGTACAGTGCCAGAAGCGAGGACTGGCTGTCGGTTTCTTCCCTGTTGCTGAAGGTTGGTAACGTCTATCACAGGGGGTGGGGTGGGTGTTTGGGAGTTTAACGTCATTTTCCACCACGTATGGGTGATATCAAAGACGGGGCTACGAGAAAAAGGCCAGCACAACTATTTGGCTCCAGCCGGGATTCGAACTCACCACCCGAGCATTGCGAGTCCAGCGCTCTACCATTCGGCCACCCCGGCTCCCCAGCGTCTGTCATAGATTGTTTGATTGATCTATGAAGTTGCTGAGACTATTTTTGTTTGTTTGTTTGTTTGTTGATGATTTTGCTTTATTTGTTGTTGTGTTTCTATTGTGTTTTTGTTTGTTTGTTTGTTTGTTGTTGTTTGTATGTGTGCTTGTGGTTTTTGTTTGATTTAAACTGATTTATTTTGTTGCACTGGTGAAAGTACAGAAAAACAGTTTGAGCATAAACAAGACGTGCTTATGGCATGCTTAATAAAAATTCAATGAAAGCAACCTTTGCAACGGCGGTTCACGAATTATGTGAGAGAGAGAGAGAGAGAGAGAGAGAGAGGGAGGTCTCAGTTTGTCAGTGAGCATTTTCATATCAACGGCGGTCAGCTGATACAGTCGATGATAGTACGTACTAATATATTTATTTACTGTGTGGTTTTTGTTTGTGTGCTGTTCGTTGTTTATTGTTGTTTTTGCTGTTTGGTTCAAATCAATTCCTCACTCTAGTGACATAAACCTGTGCTGTACTGGATTGCAGGTTGCCAGATAGGCTCGGACTGTGTTGATGTCGGACAGTCTAGTGGCATAAACCTGTGCTGTACTGTATTGCAGGTTGCCAGATAGGCTCGGACTGTGTTGATGTCGGACAGTCTGGTGGCATAAACCTGTGCTGTACTGTATTGCAGGTTGCCAGATAGGCTCGGACTGTGTTGATGTCGGACAGTCTGGTGGCATAAACCTGTGCTGTACTGTATTGCAGGTTGCCAGATAGACTCGGACTGTGTTGATGTCGGACAGTCTGGTGGTATAAACCTGTGCTGTACTGTATTGCAGGTTGCCAGATAGGCTCGGACTGTGTTGATGTCGGACAGTCTGGTGGCATAAACCTGTGCTGTACTGTATTGCAGGTTGCCAGATAGGCTCGGACTGTGTTGATGTCGGACAGTCTAGTGGCATAAACCTGTGCTGTACTGTACTGCAGGTTGCCAGATAGGCTCGGACTGTGTTGATGTCGGACACTCTAGTGGCATAAACCTGTGCTGTACTGTACTGCAGGTTGCCAGATAGGCTCGGACTGTGTTGATGTCGGACAGCCTGGTGGCATACACCTGTGCTGTACTGTATTGCAGGTTGCCAGATAGGCTCGGACTGTGTTGATGTCGGACAGTCTAGTGACATAAACCTGTGCTGTACTGTATTGCAGGTTGCCAGATAGGCTCGGACTGTGTTGATGTCGGACAGGCTAGTGGCATAAACCTGTGCTGTACTGTATTGCAGGTTGCCAGATAGGCTCGGACTGTGTTGATGTCGGACAGGCTAGTGACATAAACCTGTGCTGTACTGTATTGCAGGTTGCCAGATAGGCTCGGACTGTGTTGATGTCGGACAGTCTAGTGACATAAACCTGTGCTGTACTGTATTGCAGGTTGCCAGATAGGCTCGGACTGTGTTGATGTCGGACAGTCTAGTGACATAAACCTGTGCTGTACTGTATTGCAGGTTGCCAGATAGGCTCGGACTGTGTTGATGTCGGACAGTCGGTGGTTGTCCAGTGCCGGACTCTCACTTGTCAGAAAGAAAACCTCAATGGCATTACACTCCTCGACGTCAGACCCACCAAAATTCGTAAGACTCGTTTATGAAGTGTTTTGTGATCATTATTTGTAGGTGTGTTGTGTTGTGTGTTTTGTGCGTGCGTGCGTGCGTGCGTGCGTGTGTGTGTGTGTGTGTGTGTGTGTGTGTGTGTGTGTGTGTGTGTGTGTGTGTGTGTGTGTGTGTGTGTGACGATTGATAGTGTGTGTGTGTGTGTGTGTGTGTGTGTGTGTGTGTGTGTGACGATTGATAGTGTGTGTGTGTGTGTGACGATTGATAGTGTGTGTGTGTGTGTGTGTGTGTGTGTGTGTGTGTGTGTGTGTGTGTGGATGGGGGAGGTGGGCGGGGAGGGGGATAGTGGTGGGAAAGAATCTCTCTCTCTCTCTCTCTCTCTCTCTCTGTGACTGCGTACTGGGGTTTAGCAACAGAGCCAGAAAGCCCTTGAGACCGTGTATGCAGAAGACATGGCACACACGAAACATCGACAGGCAAAACAGACAACTTTGCAGCGTTGGAAACGGAGGTCAGTAAAATGTGGATTGAGAGGCCGAGAGTGTCGAGTTTGTTGCTGAGACGCTCTCGTGGACGAAACTTCGAACGAAACTAGATGTTTCAGGAAACGAAGTTGATGGATGTTCAGTGTATGTTGAACGGGTCTAAGACAGGGACGACATGTTTTGGACAAGAGATTATGGGCTTGATGGTCACAGAAAATGACGTCAGATTCTTTATGCCTATTTTCCCTTTGAAAATTCAAACTAAGGGGCCGAGATAAACCTCCCTTGAAACTCTGCGCGCGCATGTTACCCATAAATCGATAGGCCAATATCTAGTCCTCACTGGATTGAAAAAGTGTTCAGCTGGACTGTACAGTTAAGGTAGTTATCCCCATATCCCATAACCTTCCCCCTAGGGCCGTCTGCAATCACCTCGCTGTGGCGTGGACGATAAACCCCAACCAACCAACCAACTAGTCCTGGGTTGTTATCTCATGCTGGAGACACAGAAGCAGCTGACACACCCTGGTGATCGCTTTCTGCCCCAGAGTGTGTGGACGCAGACGGCCAGTGTCATGACAGTGACGAGTTGTTTGACATGCACATCGACGGAGAACTCCACCATAACTGCTCGTGCGTCATGCAGGACGTGTTCGCGGTCGGCTACAGCTGCCCTGTGGTTATCGTCACCGTTGTGGGGGGCTGTACGTTCAGTTCCATTTTCACACACATTTTTTTTTTCTTGCATTTGCTTGCTGTCCGCGCTAACTGATGCGCCGCAAATGCCATTTTCTTCCTCGCCGCCTTACTTTGGACAAGCCATCCGCCAATTGTCTGGGTACCATCGCGTTTCACTACGTTTACTCTCTGCACTGACCCGAAATCACCTGCGCCAAGAGGGTGAGTTGTCTCCCTTGTCGCAACAAGCACGCATTTTTCGTGGCAGAGCACAGTGTTGCCACGAAAAACGCATGCATGCTGCGGTTCTGTGTATGCACTGGAGACAACTCACGCAGGCAATAATGTCTGAAACAGGCTGAAAATGTACTGTGCTGGTGGATGCGACAGAACTCACAGCTTCTGTGTGCACTGTGAAATATCACGTTGGCCACAAAGTTTTCCACTTTCCTTGTCACCGAGGTTTTTGTTGTTGTTGTTGCCTTTTTTTTTTTTCTTTTTTTTTTTTGGATTGTGTTTTCCTTCTTTGATATCACTTGTCTCGGCGCAGGTCTCGGCTAGCCGATTTCGAGTCAGTGCAGGGCGAAACCCCGATGGTACAGAGTTGGCCATTCGCTTGTTTTGCGCGCCTCCACACGTTCGTCTTCTTTCGCTAAATCAGTTGTCTTCTGGAAGAGACGTATATCAAGGACACTAACAAAATCATCAAAGACAAGATTTAGGGAGCAGCTGAAACGCTTTCAGAGGCATGGGCAGTCAGTCAGTTTTGGAGAAGGTCTCCCGCGTTCGTTTTGAGCTTAAGGAAGATGAAGAAACCAAAAGAAACACCAGAGTTGTTAAAAGGTAAAGACTTGATGTTTCGGTTTTTACTCTCCAAACAAAAGTAAGTGAACTGCAGAAACCAGTGCTAATTTAACGTCTGTTGCTTGAATTACGAGTACAGACTGGTTTCTTTGAATATTATTCTTACGAAGGAAGAATCGATTAACGAAGCTGCTGACGCCCCAGGTCAAGGACTGAAAAACGGTATGATTATGGTCGCTGTAACCGGGTTATCAGATAAGAGTCAGGACCGATTACAAATGTTTGAAACTTCCTCCGCTGAGCAACAGTTTTCAACAAACAATATGAGACACCCTGTATATCAAGTCTTGGATGTGTCAAGGAAAAACGATATGAACGTGGTCGCTGTAACCGGGTTAGCAGATAGTTAGGGCCGATACAAATGTTTGAAACTTCCTCCGCTGAGTAGCAGTTTTCAACACACGATATGAGACACCGTCTATCAAGTCTTGGAGGTGTCAAGGAAAAAATGATATGATTGTGGTCGCTGTAACCGGGTTAGCAGATAAGAGTTGCCGACACAAATGTTTGAAACTTACTCCGCTGAGTAAATATGAAACACCCTCTGTCAAGTCCAGGAGGTGAAATGTTTCAGTCACAGCATGCGCTGGAAATGCAAGCTCAGTTGTCATTTAGCGAGGGCTGGAACCGGGGAGGAGGGGGGGGGGGGCATTTGCGTCCCGAGTCGTTCACTGACGGTGAAAACTAACTTCTCTGTCTCAGAGTGTACGGACGCGGACAACGAATGTCATGACAGCGGGGAGTATTTTGACATGTCAATCGGTGGAGTGCGACGTAACTGCACATGCATGGTGCACGAGATTACCATTAACTACCACTGCCCAGCATAAAAAAAGGAAATCTCTGACACCGTTTTGTATGTTCATTCTGAATCCGCTCTAAACGTTGGCATTACTTTTGCTTCCTGCACTGCTGCTGTGCTGCGCTGAAGGCTTAAAAAAATGCACACAAAAACTTGCTATGTTCTTTACTGCTGTCGCAGATGCAAATGCTTAACTTGTTTGAGGTGTACTTTTGGAGGCGAGATGTCAATGAATAATACGTCGGTTTGGTTCTGAGTGCGGAGGCACTACTGTCGACTGATGACTGAACAGAGGCACGTACGGAATTTAGGAAAACCGCGTGAGATCAGTCAAGGACGTGGAGTCAGCTAGAACAAATCCTGCAAAACGAGATGCGAGAAACAAATAAAGTTACCGTCAAGTGGTTGAAATACTAGTAGCCTATGTGCTAATCAAGTCCATAGCGCTTAGGCTCTTTTACTAACAAATTGCGTCAGAGAGGCATTGACTGAAGGGGACGCGGTCAGGCTATTTGACGACAAATATCGATAAGCACGTGTACAGCTAAAGGATATAGAAGACATAGAAATGCATCAATGCATGTGCAATGCGTTCGTCAAGTACGAGTGATCAGGGATAGCGGAATGGTAGCGCGCTGGACTTTCAATACTCGAGTTCGATTCCCGGCTGGGGCCAAATATTTGTGCTGGCCTTTTCCTCGTTGCCCCGTCTTTGATATCACCCATACGTGGTGGAAAAGGACGTGAAACTCCCAAACACCCCCCCCCCCCATCCCGCCAAGTACAAGTCTCTTGATTGGTGTAAATGTATCGAAGGATTCTTTTTCATTGGCCTAAAATCTTCTCGAAGTACGACTTTCGCGTGCTACGTGACACTTTGATGACGCTGGACTTCCAACCTCGAGTGAACCAATCGGCAGCGCGCCCTTAGTTTTCTGGGTTGCCCTTGACCTACATATAGCTCGTGATATCATTTTGTTCTGTCTCAGAATGTCTGGACGCGGACGACGCGTGTCACGACAGTGGGGAACTGTTTGACATGTTTGTCAATAGGAAACGGCAACACAACTGCACGTGCACGGTTCATGGATTAAGTAGTGTACAATACGCCTGCCCGAGTCCGTCCCCATAAAACACTGAAACGGTATACATCATGTGATGTACACGCATTTTCTTCCCGCTGTCAACGCATAGACCTACTGCTTGCTGGTGCAGCTATGTGGTAAGCGCAGCCACGTGCAGGTTTATTTGTGGGCATTCCTTATGTCTTGTGCTCCTTAGAGGCGAAGAGTATATCAAATTTTTTTCAGCTTTTCAGCTTCAGCTTTTTTTTCGTATTTTTACTAGTATTTTTGTTGTCGTTGTTGGCTGAGTTTATTTATATGTGTTTCCCTTGGCACATTAGGGGAGCCGGGACAGTCGAGCTCGGCAGTAGAGCATTGGACTTTCAGTGCTCGGGTCGTGAGTTCGATTCCCGGTTGGAGCCAAATATTCTCGTTGCCCGTCTTTGTGTGCGGTGGGAAAATACGTTAAATCGCCCACCCTTCTTATATTAATAAGGAAGGGGGGAGTACTTTTATCATTTCTATTTGCGGCTTTCTTCTAATCGATTGTCGTTATTTTATTAACCTCACAGCGTCCCTGAATCAGAGAGAGAGAGAGAGAACAAACGAACGAACTTTATTTTCCAACGGAAGTGATTTAACCAAACAATGATTAAGTTTCAAACAGTCGTTGCCACAACAATAAAGAAAATAAAGACTACAATAGCAAAGATAAAAGGAAATACAAGAAAGAAGAAGAAAAAAAAATGGCAAGCATAAAGCAACGAGAGAGAGAGAGAGAGTCTGTACGGACCGTTCCGACGTTTCTATTGTTAATATTTTGATATATTCTATTTTGCATATTAATTTTGTGGGTGAAAAAGAGGGCACACGAAAGATAGAAATGTAAAATTGCTTGTAGAGGTCAGTCGAGGAATTCACAGTTTGAGCAAAATCTGAAATAAAATACTAAATTGTTTGGTTTGCGGGTATGGTTTGGTAAGTATCGGTGTGACTTGACGCTGCTTGAATTGAAGCCGTATGCTTTGGGAGTGCTGTTTGTTCCCCGGCGCTGCTTATTGCTCACTGCAGAGTTTAGGATACTCTGCACTGTGTATGTCACTGTGCGTGCGTGTGTGCGTGCGTGTGTGTGTGTGTGTGTGTGTGTGTGTGTGTGTGTGTGTGTGTGTGTGTGTGTGTGTGTGTGTGTGTGTGTGTGTGTGTGTGCGTGCGTGCGTGCCCTTTATGAGTTTTTGTGGCTGCTATTGTCGTCGTCGTCGTCGTCAATGTCGTCCTTGTCGCAGCAATATGTTCAATGATTAGGCGCCTTATGCTTTCTTTTTCTTCTTGCTCCTGGCTCCGTTCACTGTAGATCACAGGTGTTGTGTACAGTTGAGAAATACAGATAAGATACTCATGTAGAACTAACAAACAGTTCACTTGATATATGTCATGATTGTAAACGAAGTGACTTTAATGAAACGTTAATATAAAAAGCAAGGGTTTCGTCTGCTTTGTGAAATTTGCTGGGTTTATTTTCATTGATATTAAAGGAGTGTGTCTGAGGAGTGTGTCTGAGGAGTGTGTCCGAGGAGTGTGTCCGAGGAGTGTGTCTGAGGAGTGTGTCCGAGGAGTGTGTCCGAGGAGTGTGTCTGAGGAGTGTGCCTGAGGAGTGTGTCTGAGGAGTGTGTCCGAGGAATGTGCCTGAGGAGTGTGCCTGAGGAGTGTGTCCAAGGAGTGTGTCTGAGGAGTGTGTCCGAGGAGTGTGTCTGAGGAGTGTGCCTGAGCAGTGTGTACGCGCAGTGTGTACGAGAAGTGTGCCTGAGGAGTGTGTCCAAGGAGTGTGTCTGAGGAGTGTGTCCGAGGAGTGTGTCTGAGGAGTGTGTCCGAGAAATGTGCCTGAGGAGTGTGTCCGAGGAGTGTGTCTGAGGAGTGTGTCCGAGAAGTGTGCCTGAGGAGTGTGCCTGAGGAGTGTGTCTGAGGAGTGTGTCTGAGGAGTGCGTCTTATGCACAGTCAGTGCGGGAGTAAGTTCTTTTACTCTCTTATGACCACGATGGTTCTGTGTGTCAGTTATGGTGGCTAAGAATTTCCCTACTGATTTAGATTGATAAAGTATTTTGACTGATTGCCGACATATTTTTGTTTTCCAGAGTGTATCGATGCTGACGGAAAGTGTTATGACAGCGGTGCGTTCTTTCCCGTCACCATCAACAATGTTAGACACAACTGCACGTGTACCATTGAAGGACTTAGCGTAAGGACCGACTGCCCAAATCAGTAAACTCATTCTGCCTCTGTGAATCCCACACTAGAAACCCATTCTCGTGAACCCGGCCACTGACGCTGTAAAACCATTCTGTGGAACCACTTCGTCAACCAACTTTGTAAACCCACTCTGTCAACCCAATCTCCGATTCCATTCTGTAACTGAACCCATTCTGTGAACCTGCTCAGTCTGAAAACCCTCTCTGTGAACCCTTTCAGTAAACCCACTCTGTGAAACCACCCTACAAACCCATTCAAAGTTTTCTGTAAACCCACTTCGTAAACCCACTCTGTGAACACACTGTAAATCCACTCTGTAAATCCGGCATTCCATACGTGGTGGAAAAGGACGTTAATCTCCCAGACACCCACCCACCCAGACACCCACCCACCCTATAAACTCATTCTGTGAACCCACTCTGTGACCCCACTCAGTCTTAAAAAAAAAAAAAAAAAAAACTCTCTGTGACCCACTCTGAAAATCCACTTTGTAAACCCACTCTCAGAAAATCACTCGATATTCCCGCTCAGCAGTGTTTATCCCAATCCGTAAACACAATACGACTAACTCTGCAAATCCACTTTTTCGTCCACTATGTAATTACACGCTGAAAATTCATTTGGTCAGTAAAGTTTCTCAAGTTGAGCTCAGTTGTACATAACTCCGAGTCCGAAAGTAATTTGCAAAGTAATTTGCACTGTGTGCAAGAGCGGCTGTTCTACCATGTACTGCTTCAGTTTCTGTCCACTTACCTGTAAAACAAATGTTCGCTTGAATAAAACGCAATGCAACAATCATTACAATTCGTTGTTTTCGTCTATCGGTGGAGTTAGGAAGGTAGGTGGTGCACGGAAGTCATTGTGCTGTGCATGTGAAGGTACATAACCTCGCCGAGCCCGAATTGCAAACCATCTCGGAGCAGTTACTTCCCTTGAGTGACTCGCCTGACGCCGCACCTGCCTCAGTGGTCATGGTCTGCGTGCAGCAGTTGCTCCCCTTCGACCACAAAATGGGAAAGGCACGGGAAATGAGGGGGGGGGGGGGTTGGGGGTTTAACGTCCTTTTCCACCACATAGGGTGATATCAAAGACGGGGCAACGATGAAAAAGCCAGCACAAATATTTGGCCCTAGCGGGGATCGAACTCACGACCCGAGCATTAGAAGTCCAACACTCTACCATTCGACCACCCCGGCTCCCCGCACGGGAAATGAGCAGCTGCCTTTCCGAACCATCACTTGACATGATCACACACACACACACACACACACACACACACGCACGCACGCACGCACGCACGCGCGCACACACACACACACACACACACACACACACACACACACACACACTGTGACACGCACACACGCCGCAGCCGGTGTCAGTACACGTAAATGCTGAGCTGCAAAGAAAAACAAAATGGGATGCTTCTGCAATTTTATTATTTGTTTTCTTGTGCTTTCGGCTTGTGTTGGGGAGCCGGGGTGGTCGAATGGTAGAGCGTTGGACTTCTAATGCTCGGGTCGTGAGTTCGATCCCGGCTGGGGCCAAATATTTGTGCTGGCTTTTTCATCGTTGCCCCATCTTTGATATCACCCTATGTGGTGGAAAAGGACGTTAAATCCCCAAACACCCACCCACCCAACATCCACCCTCGGCTTGTGTTAGTTGTGGCTTTTTTTCTTTTTCTTTTTTTGAAACAGTTTTGATGCTGTAAATTGTTTATTGGTGTGGTCAGTTTAAGTTGTTGTTCATTTTCAATTTATTAGGTGTTGTTGTTGTTGTTTGAAATGCACGTCGCTGACATGTATACCGTGAAAAATTAGCAAGTGCTTTAGTGCAGCAGCGGAAATTACAACTCGAAGGGAACGGATAGTGTAAGTGAGAACAGGGAGAGAACTGTGCCTTCTTGTGATCACTCTTTCCATACAGGCACAGTTCTCTCCCTTGCAGCGTCGTTCTCTTTCTATACCGTGGCTTGGTTGAGACACAGGCAGACAACAGAAGGATCATGCGCGCGGACTACAACACATGCAACAACAGTTAGTGTTCATGAAAGTTTCCATCAAAAGACAGGGCCCGCATGTAAAAGTCGTGGTTCGAGAGTTTAGCCACGGGTTAGAGTCTAACCTCGAACTAAACTAGCTCTAGGGTTAAATTTTCTGTTGTTTTTTGTTTTAAATCAGGAAGCTATTCCACCAAGGTGCCTAAGCCGTTATATAGAAGGATTTTTGTCTTTCTTTCTTCGCTTCCTTTTTTTATTTAATTTTGTTTTGGGGTGTCTTTTGTCCTAGTCTGGGTTAGGCCCGTAGCCGTGGGTTAAATTAACCTCGGGTCACGTTTTACATACGGGCCCAGATCGAGAGCTCTTGGGCTTTGCTTCACTTCTCAAAGCCTTCAGTGGAAAAGTCTGCCCCTCAAGCCTCATCAGTGGGGGGGAGGGGGGGCTGGGGCTTAGTGTCAAGGTGACCGTCTCTCTGCCCCATCCCCTTAAGCTGAAGACAGAATTCTTTTCTGCACTTAGCGTCAGCAGGCGTCATTTCTGTGAAATCCAGCTCGTTATTTCGGCATGTTTGGCATGCAGTGGCCTCTCCTCAACTTTCACCCAATACTGGATCCGCGTGACAAATATGCAAACCCATGCATGCGGAAGAGATAGCTCTGTGTGTGTGTGTGTGTGTGTGTGTGTGTGTGTGTGTGTGTGTGTGTGTGTGTGTGTGTGTTAGCGTGTGTGTGTGTGTGTGTGTGTGTGTGTGTGTGTGTGTGTGTGTGTGTGTTAGCGTGTGTGTGTGTGTGTGTGTGTTAGCGTTAGTGTGTGTGTGTGTGTGTGTGTGTGTGTGTGTGTGGTGAGCGCGGAGTGGCGCGTGCAGATGGCAGATTCTGTAATTACATTCCGTGGCCGGCGTCAATTTCTCTGGATTTTCAAAACTGTCCAATTCTTTTTCTTCTTCAGTCTTCAGAATCAGCCAAAAGAAAACCTCGTCTCATTTGCGTCAGTTCCGATTCCGTTCAAACCTGCCTGACACCCAATAACTAAACCCCAACATTTTTCATCACGCGTTATCGTTATCATAGGCCAAAGCGTGAAAATAACTACCCCGTGGACAATGCACGGCTCCAAGCAAACCGCACAAGCTCCAGTTAAAACGGAATCCACCATGCAGCAGCACGGTCAGCTGGACCTGGCAGGGCTCGATGACACAATGGACGGTCTCGAGTCCCGTTGAAGATCGGCGACGCGGAATGTGATCGGAGTTGATTGGGAACAGGGAGGCTGGCTCAGTTCTGATCCCCCATCACACCTACAGTCACAGTCGCATTGATTAGCTCCGTTATACCAGAAGGGCGGGGCGGGGCGGGGGGAAGCGAGGATGGGGGGGGGGGAGACTGGTTGCCGCCTACAAGCAAGAGGTTACATACAGACTTCAACATAAGTCAAGGACCACCTTCACAGACAGGTCTAATGTTTAAGAATTCACAAAAAATAGAGATCAAGGAATCTTTCAAAATTTTTTTGCTGTCAAAGTGTTCAAGGGTTAACAATGCATCCTGCAAAGCTTGCTAAAGCTGAAAAACCACCATGTGCGGCAACGGACATCTTCCAGGAGTTTGTCTATCGAGCGCCATGGATTTTATCACTCTTTTAACTCATTCACTCTTTTAGGTTTTTGTTTTTTTTTTCAGATGTGAGGGTTATGTGCTTGTCAGCGAAAGAAATGGGCAGTTTTATCACGTAGCTGTCCTGACCATACTAACCATCACCACCAGTGACTACGTCTCCCGTGTGACATGAACCTTAGTCTCCGTTTATGCACCTCGTACTAGTCTGAGCTTAATCGCGGCTAGTCTCGGACTTATGTCTTTGTCTCTCGATCTCCATGCATCGTGCACCAGGTTTCACATTTTAACCAGTATGTCACTGAGTGAGTTCAAAGTTATCGCACGTAACCTTTCCGTTTTAAGCTTAAAATTACACAAAGTGAAAATAACGGAGCCCAACGCGACAAACTTAAATTCAGTCTCCAGCAAACCGGAACAGTTAGCCGTAAATCATGAATGAATAGAAAGACTCCGCTTGAATGACTTCTGACCGACTGCACAACATCAAATGTATGAACAGTTTCGATTTGTTACCATTCGGCGACTTCCCCAATAACCGACTTCTCCCGCTCCGGAAAAGCGCTAAAACGCACTCTTTCTCTTAGCGCACCGCGCTATTCCTGACTTAGCACGTGCGACTCGCGGCACCAGTTAAAGATCAGTGGATGGAGACAGGGCGGCGCTTGGTGGCTTGCCTGATCCCTACCTGACCATCTGTCGAGCACGCGACTCGATCGGCTCGTGCAGTGCACGTGGAGGGTGGCTCTCCACTCGGCGCATTTAGAAGTCCATCGCTCAACGGAGACAATGCTGCAGGACTGAGTGTGCATCCAACCGGGACACCTGGCTCAACTGACGGAGGCGGAACGGAGGGGAGGTGATTGAGGGGAGTGGTGTTGTGGGGTGGGGATGGGGGGGGGGGAGCTAGACTGTTGCAACACTTTGGGGCTTACTGGGCCACAGAAGTTTCAAACTAGATACGGGGACAATCAGTGTCGTCATTCGGGTCTACCGTTAAACCTGGATACCTAGCTAAATGGGAACGAAGTGTGTATGTGTGTGTGTGTGTGTGTGTGTGTGTGTGACAGGGAGGGGAGGGGGACGTACATGAGTGAATCTGCTATCTAGACTATTGCGACACTCTTCAACTTACTCTACGACACAGTCAGTCTGGAAAAGTGTGCACCCAGCCGGGATACGGCCTGGCTGAACAGAAACTGGGACGGAAAGGAGAGGGGGGGGGGGGGTAATGAGTGAATGCAGACTGTTGGCGCAGTGCTGAACTTGCTTTGTAGCCTAGTTTTCAAACTATCCAGGAGAACATTGATGTCATACAAATCTACGTCCGGATGGGGCGTAATTTTAGACCGCATCCTCTGGAAGGGTCTGAGCATGCCAGCCTGTGAAAAGATCTGGTCCATCTGTCGCCAAGAAATCTGGCCTTTCAAGCTGCACCAGACAAAAGATTAAAACGTAGTAAACGCGCAAAACGCCTTCATCAAGCGTGTCAGGTTGTCACTTTTTAATCCACTGAAAACCACCCTGCATATCACCAGTCACGTAACGTGCACATGCATACAGACCCGTAAAACTTCCCGATCAATTAACCACC
Organism: Batillaria attramentaria; assembly: GCA_018292915.2. Taxonomy (NCBI): domain Eukaryota; kingdom Metazoa; phylum Mollusca; class Gastropoda; family Batillariidae; genus Batillaria; species Batillaria attramentaria. The sequence goes on from JACVVK020000083.1 coordinate 116,825, forward strand.
TCAGTACACGGGGTGTAGTCAAAATGGACGTGGGTGTTTCCGGTGCTACTCCTCTTCAATAGTTTCGACAATGATTGCTCTCACACAAAGCCGTATGTTTGAGATATGAGCATGTCACACAGCTTTGCATTGTAGTAACGCGTTAGACACGGTCGTTGTCTGACTGACGAACGGCTCCTTTCTTCTTTTCTTTTTTTTTTTTTTTTTTTTTCCTTTTTTTTTTTTTTTTTTTTTGCTGCCCCAACTCTTTGCCAGCTCCAGTGGAGTTCCTCCCAGGTCATGGGTGGAACACATGGAGGGTGGGTGGGTGGGGGTTTGGGGGTTTAACGTCCTTTTCCACTACATACGGGTGATGTCAAAGACGGGCAATGATGAAATAGCCAGCACAAATATTTGGCCCCAGCCGGGATAGGAACCCACGGAGGACTCGGAAGCTGGGGCAGTTTTATTATGCATGATGATGGAGATGAGGATGATGGGAAAATGATGCTATGGAGGTCCATGTGGTTTGGGACTGCGGGACAGGGCCGCATTCCACGCTTCCTGTCATAAATATCCCGGCATTAACCAGGCCCGGGCACTACGGCACCTGCGGTGCCGGCCGTGTAATCATAAGACGTATCATGTCATACTAAGGGAAGCACCCCCAAAGTCGCGCCCGTGAAGTGGGTGAAACTCGGCTGTGTGGCAACAGCCTCCCCATCGGGCCCATCGCATACTCGCTCTGGGTAGGAGCCGACCAAGGCAGGAAAAATCCCGCTAGCGGCTCCTTTCTTACTTTGACACCGACAAACCAAAGTCCAGTGGAAAACACTAGGAGCTACTCAAATTTGAAAATGGAAACTGACACAATCATTCGGTGCTACTCAAGTATGAAAATTGAACTATTCGGTGCTACTCGTTGGAAACACTCTGTCTCGACGGTGCAACTGTTTTGGAGCGAGGTAGCACCGCAAACACGTCTGTTTTCACTAAACCCCGTCTTGTTTTGAGAGGCGACCGTTGACCTCTGACCCCGGATCACAGAGCCACGTTTAAGCCGGAATGTGGCACGTGCCAACAACAGAGGCCAATCTTCCTCTTATATGTCTGCCTTCCCTTTTCTTTTGGCCTCCCTTGTCCCCACCAGACACACACAAACGCTGGCATTATTCGCGCGTGCAACACCAAGTTGTTCTTGTATTTTCCAAGTCTAGTTTTACCTGTCACCCGTCAGCTCCGCGAAGCAGCACGCGCCCAAAACAAGCCAATCATCGGCTCATCTTTCCGCCCGCGTTCAGGTCGCTGTCCTGGCTTTGGGACATAACTGCCATAGCAGGCGCGACAGAACCGTGTAAGTGTCTTGTAGTCTAACGGGCAAGATCTGGCAGGCGGTCCTGTGGACTGTACACATCATGAACATACAGAAACCAAGATCCTTGAGGACAGTGTCTGGTCCGAAACTGACTCGAGCCGGGAGAATCACACAGCTGGTTTAGCCTCGTGGAGCTGTCAGGGTTTGGGTATTGAGTTCGAATCTTGGCTGGAAGCCTGCAAATTGATTGTGCCGTCTTTGACGTCACCCGTAGGTGGTGGTAAAGAGCGTAAATACCCAAACAAACACACAAACAAACAACGAAACAATTCCGACGCTGCTTTCACAGAGCCAAAACTTGATCCGGCGACGCACATGACAGAAGTGGCCTAATGAACTTACAGTCTGTGGTACCCTAATTTTCAGGAGCAATCTGCGGAGGTCACCCTGATAGCGATGTCTGAACAACAAATCTGAGAAGGTATCAAGAGAGAGAGAGAGAGAGAGACTCTTGAGGATCAACTCAGTTCCGTTTCCCAATGAAATACATTACAGATAGTGAAACGATTGGAATTTGAACGTTTTTGGTTTAAACAGGTGTATATCGTTGCTTGTTGTGGAGATACAAGCAAACACTTCTGAGCATTGACAAGATAAACTCATAGTACGCTCGATAAACATTCATCTACAGCAACCTGACCTTGCAATGGCAGACCACAAAATGATTACAAATTTGAACATTTTCCCCCGTTAGCACACGCCTTGAGGGAACCTACACTGCCAAATAACGACTCAATTGCCGAAAAATTTATAAAAAGTATTCCTATGAAAAGACGGAGGTGATACGGCACGGAATATTTTCCCGTTTCCACGGAGCACACCAAGACCAGAACTCATGACAAGGTGGATGTCTGTAGGACCGCATGAGGCGTTCAGCTGACCTTGTCCGGAGTGTCGACTTGCCGTCGGCGCCATGTCAACGTGCTGCCCGTGCGTTAGGATTACGGAACAAGATGCAAACTACGCGTCAACAGCTTTCAACCCCCTACATGCCCAACTTCTTCTTCTTCTTCTTCTTCTTTCACTGTTTTTCTCTCCCCCCCCCCCCCCCCCCGTTGGGTGCGAGCGGGAGGGGGGGGGGGGCGGAGAGGGGAGTTGTTTCACTTGTTGTTGTTGTTTTGTTGTTGTTGTTTTTAAGAGAGACAGAGAGCGCAGGTGTCTGGGTGAGCGCGAGCGCGTTGTTGTTGTTGTTGTTGTGTGTGTGTGTGTGTGTGTGTGGAAGAAGGAGGGGGGATGTGTCCTTGGCCTTTTGTTCTTGAACGTTAATCACCCCATTCAAAAAGCCACCTCCAATGGCAAAGAGATTTTTAAAAACAAAATCATTTTAAAAACGAAGGGAAATGTGAAAACAGCTCCAAAAAATGTTACTAGTTCGCAGATGAACTTTCTTTCTCGTTCGTCCTCTTTGATCTTGACTTTTGATTTGCCAGCGGAATTGGTTTCACAGACTGAGATGGTTCTAATCTCTCTCTCTCTCTCTCTCTCTTAATTTCACCGCATCACGTTTCAGAGCAAGCTTCCAGTCAAAACATTAACACGGTTGGCTTTGCAAAACACGTGACCCCTGACCCCCGACAAAGACGCCCTCTGGCGGGAAATCGTTTAATTAGGCCTTACTCAGTTGCGTCCAGTTTGATGATCTGGAACTAATTTGAGACCCGAGGGACGACCGGCTTTAGAAAACTGATACCCTGAAACCGACATGATGTCGCATGGTGTCAATCAGGAGGCACGTGCTCTGAACGTGCTGGTCACGCGCGTCGTGTTTCAGTGAATCATCTGAAGGCCGAACAACACATGAACCAGAAGACGGCGGTTCTAGATACAAAGATACGGCGATCGCGTAAATCACGGTGGTGGTGGTGGGGGAGAATGGGGGGGGGGAGGGGGCCCGGGGGGAAAGAGTCAAAATGGGCGCGAGGGTTTCTGGTGCTGCTCCGCTTCAGAAGTTTCGACATTGAGTGCTTTCACGTAAACTAAAGCCGTATGCTTGAAATATGAGCGCTGGTCAAAGTCGTTGTCTGGTTGATAAACTGCCACTTTCTCCGTTTCACTCAGGTAGACCGAAGTCCGCTGAACACACTCGGTGCTACTCAAATTTGAGTGTGTCAAACTTACACTGAAAAAAAAAACCCCTCGGTGCTAGTGTTTGGTCGTGAGTTCGATCCCGGCTGGGACCAAATATTTGTGCTGGCTTTTTCATCGTTGCCCCGTCTTTGATATCACCCTATGTGGTGGAAAAGGACGTTAAACCCCCAAACACCCACCCACACCCACCCACCCGCTAGTGTTTGGAAACACTCTGTCCTGGCAGTGCTACTGACTTTCGAAATGGAGTAGCACCGGAACCACCGCATCCATTTCTCCCCGTGGAGATACAAAGATAAGACGGTAGTATAAATTGTACTGTGGGCGTAGTAGTCTCGCGTGTAGGCCTAATAATTGTCACCCATGCCCTGTGGAAAAAGCAAACAAGTGATTTCTTCCCGTTTATATTCACTTGCAGCATTGTATGTTTAAACTCTCCTTCAGAATTTTATAGTTTATACTTTCTGTTTATACTCGCAGCATTTTATGTTTAAACTCTCCTTCATAATTTTATAGTTTATACTTTCTGTTTATACTCGCAGCATTTTATGTTTAAACTCTCCTTCATAATTTTATAGTTCAGGCAACTAAGACACCCCCAACAAAGAGCCGGGGTTAAAAAAAAACTTCGTCGATTTATAATGATTCGAGATTAATGTCTGAAGTTGATAACTGTAGCCAAGATGCCAGAAATCGGACTCTCCTATCAAGACCAGGACTCTCCCATCAAGATCCCTGTCTTCAAGGATATAATCTGTTTCCACTATCTGATTTCAAAGCGTCTCTGTAATCCTTTAATTTCAGTCAAGTTCAGACCTTTTACCTCAGTAACGTCCCCAAGCAGCACCCGCGGTTTGACAGGCAGGGGGGTGGGGGGGGGGGGGGGGGGGGGTCCGATCAGATGCCGATCTAGTCCCCCACCAGATGTTTTACTGCCACTGTCTCGTGCTCAGGCTTTTAAAGAAACGCTTAAATCTTTGTGTCAGGTTTTTGGTGCACTAGTGTCTATGGCACAGTTCTCGCTACAGAGTTTGCCATAACTTTTCAGGCTTCGAAAACTGTCTCTGCAGACATTCGACCTACTCCGAGTGTGTGTGTGTGTGTGTGTGTGTGTGTGTGTGTGTGTGTGTGTGTGTGTGTGTGTTTGGGGGTTTAAGGTCTTTTTCCACCATACACGGATGATATCAAAGACAGACCTATTCCGAAGGAGAGACGTTTGACCGCTAGTCCAATGAGAGGCGTTTTGCTGGTTCACTGAGAGGCACGTTCTCCGGCTGTCACCTGGAGTGATCAGGTGGAGAGGACCTGATTGTAGTGTTGATATGTTGTGTGTTTAGTGAATGTGTACTGCTTTGTTTGCATGTGATTGCATTGTTCTAGTGGTCTAATGTTTTTCTTTTCTTGTAAAGCGCTGTGAGCTCTCTGCGAGAAAGAGCGCTATATAAATATCAATTATTATTATTATTATTATTACAGTGTCGGGACAAAGCTGGAGGCACAGCACAGGCTAGGGGCAGCCCGTAGGCTGCTTCAGGGCTGAGGTAGATTTTTCGGCTTCGTCCCTAGAACCTGGGTATAAAGGCAAACCAGTCGCATTCCTGCACTTTGAGGCGCTCTACAAGACCACAACTAAAGTAGTGATTTGATTCCAGCGGGTATCGCGTCGAGGTTAGGTCACCGAACATGCGTTGTCCGGACGCTGGGGTTTCCTTTTTCCACCGATAGGGTTTTTCCCAACCCTAGTGTGGCTAGGACTGGGATTGGGTTTCGGTTTATGTTACAGGGTTTGGTTCAGGTTTACCATTAGATTTAGCATTAGGTTTAGGTGTAGGGTTAGGCCTTGTCAGTCATCTACGCACGCATAGACAGATCCCGCCCAACCAACACCCCAGTGGCTAGTGTGGTCCTCTCCGACTAGACGGACAAACAACAACAAGGGTTAAGTTTAGGATAAGTTCAGGTGTTCAGGTGTAGGGTTAGGCTTAGGGTTAAGTTTAGGGTTAGATTTAGGGTTAGTGTTTGTGGTAGTGTTCGTGGTAGTGTTAATGTTCACAATGGGAAGAACCCGCTCACAAAAAAAGGCGCACCAGACTGGGGTGGAATGTCCCCAGAGGCAGTTTCCGGAGCGGGAAGACTAGTAAATGTCTGTGCGGCGCAGAATGAGTTGGTGGTCGTTACAGGACCCCAGGGTGCAGACAGACGGTATCGGTGTCGTTAGCGATCTGCGCACGACT
>JACVVK020000083.1:127500-137500 GCA_018292915.2 Batillaria attramentaria
ACAGGTGTTCGCTAGTTGTTTCCAACTTCAAGTTCAGCCGGTCAGATTATTTCCCGGAACCCCATCAGAGGGTATTATGCAAACATATCTATAATTATACAAACAACATGATCATAGATGGTATGCACGCTAGTCAGCAGCTCATGCAACTGCAACTGTCAGGAAGCCCGGCATAGCCAAGCGGGACCTTCCATGCCTTCAAGTCAGTCGTAAGTTCGAATCCCATTTGGGAGCCAGAAGTTTGTGCTGGCTATTTCCTACTTGCTCTGTCTTTGATATTGTCCATCTGTGGTAGAAAAAGACGTTACAGTCGCTTCTAACCAACCAACCAACCAACCAACTTAAAGTCTCTGCCGTGTGAGCGATTGCAAAAGAACCCGCCGGAAGAGGCGGGGGAGGGGGGGGGGTCGTTGGGTCGAGGGGGCAGCATGCGGAGGACATTCGCAGGACATCTGAGATATATGGAAAGTCCAGCTGAACGGCTTTCACTTCCGACTGCTAGGCGCCAGGCTGGCCGCAAAATTTCAACGTGACGTGACTCTTCCCTGCGGCGTACTTTACATGCCCCCCTCCCCCCCCCCAAAAAAAAAAAAATCCCAGTTTGCCTTTGTTACTTTCCTGTGCCTGTTGGTGGATCAGTTCCTTTCCTCGTACCTATGTATGGTGCCTTATTTTGTTGGATCAAGATGTCACTGATCTAACTGTTGGAAAAAAAAATAAAAAAGATGCGCTCACGTGCGTGAGACCGGCAAAAGTACACTAGCGGACGGCACTACGTTTTGCGGTTGTGTCCTGAAGTTCTGATTGTGCTTTCAGGACATAACCTGACTTGACCACCCAGCTGCCCGCCTGTGCAAACAGTTCCGGTCCTCGGACAAAAACTTCAACCCGCGAGCTTGAACCCTAACCTTCGTCTCTAACTTGAACCCTTTCCACCCCCCTCCCAAACCCCTCCTTCATTCTTTGCACCCCCCCCCCTTCCCCCTTCCACCATCAGCGTTACCCCGGTCCTTCAATCTCAAGTTCAATTCCAAAGCCGCCATCCCCGCCCCCAGTTGTTAAAATTGGATTGTCCTCAGCTGGGACATCTTAAGGTAGTTGTTTGGGTTTGGGCCTAACCTCAGGCCCTGTGTAATCACGGCCTTTGGGTCAGCTAGGTAATAGGGGCCCCAGGCGGTGGCGACAACCATGCAGTGTATTTTATATGTGTTAAGTATTGAATGAAACCCTAGCGAGTAATAAATATGGAAACGACAGAAAAAGTAAATACATGTACTGAATACCAATCGTTCGCCAGGGATGCTTAAGGGCGTGAGTGCTTTGGACTTACACGGATGTGTGCCTGTTTGTGTGCAAGTTTTATTTGTTATTATGTCTTACAATTTCCCTTCTGGAATGAATGAAGTAATTTAAATTTGAATTTGTGTGAACCGACCCTCCTTGCAGGCGCCTTAAAATAAACTGTGAAGAATGTTGAAGTCGAAATGTGTCTGTATCCGTTTGTTGTGTATACAATAGTTTTTAATCACGTAAATTGATCCTTTATGTGTATCCCGTCCAATGTCCCATGTGATACTGTTGTTGTGGTGGTCGGTTTTGTGTGGTGGTCGGTTTTGTGTGTGTGTGTGTGTGTGTGTGTGTGTGTGTGTGTGTGTGTGTGTGTGTGTGAGGCATGCAAGGTAGAGCCACTACCGATGTGTGTGTGTGTGTGTGTGTGCGCGCGCGCGCGCGCGCGCGCGGGCGAACCTACACATTATGTGTCATTTCTGTCGTTTCACTTAAATTACTCTGTAGAGGAATTCGTTCTCAAACATGGAAATTAGAACTAAGCACATCTCTCGATGAGCGTGTCTCTGCCTCTCAGAGAAGTGACGCCCATCATTATCCGAACTCGAAATTGTACACGTAGCGCACATAGATTTGCCCTAATCACATAAATTGAGTAACGGTCGGCAGGACAGTGTTAAGGCGGTTGACTGACCTTCCAGACCTGTGGTTAAGGACGATTGCCAAACGGTTGTCACCCGGTTGAGGTAACTAGGGCTGGAAGGGTCTAGTTCGCTGCATGCTGTTGATTCTTGTTGATGGTGGTGTTGCTGTTGTTGGTGTTGTTGTTTTCGTAGTTGTTGTTGTTGTTGTCTATATTCTTCGCCCATTGCAAATATAAACAATCACATCCCCCTCAACCCCCCTTCCCATTCACCCACCACCTCAGACTCGAAACTAGTAGAGGTTGGCCGTCAATGCTCGGGTCGAACCTTCAAATTGCTGGTGGAATCACTCCCATCCCCACAGCCCACACCCCACGTACCGCCCTCAGCCCCCCCCCCCACCCCCCTCATGAAACGAAAAAGAAAAAAATGCTGGCATTTCCCTCGTTTCTACAATTTTGACATCACTCTGGAGGGAAAGGACATTAACAAAATTCGTAGCGGGCACAAGTATCCCACGTTTTTAACTCTTTTTCTGTGTATGCAAAAATCAGGCAAGATTGACGGTTGCTTAGCGGTTCTTACTGCAGAATCAGAATTGTTTATTGATAGGCCTTAGGCCCATTCAAAGTTGAGAGTGACATCCAGACATTCTTATACACATCAATACTTGTACATGAAATAACCAAAGTGTAAAATAAAGTATATCAACTCAGCTGAGCAACTGTTTTCTTTTTCTTAAAGCTAGAAAAATATATAATGCCAGGTTCTTAACTGTATAATAGTTACTTGAGGCCATTAGCAAAGTGAGTCCAAAGCTGCTTGGGTGGTTCATAATCTGCGTTATGCTGATGCTGAACCCCTGAGTAAAATATGTCCACTGTGTCAGCTTGATATTGAAGATGAGTTACATTTTCTTTTAATTCTGCCCTAGTCTTTCTGACATTCGTACCCGGTTTATTCGTAGAAAATTTTGGTTCTTACTGCAGTAAGTTTAACAAGAGTTAAACAAGAGTTTAATCAAAGTACCACACTCCCAGTTAGCCAGATTTAAATCCATGCAGATCATTTTAAATTAATCTTCTTTTTTTTCTGACCTCTCGCATTGGTGGCGGCCTGTTAACCACTACACCACCGACTGCCCCGTAATCTCTCCGTATACACTTCAGAACTCAGCTTGAGTAATCCCACTCAAAACTGAGGTAGTCTGCGTGCTGCTTACTAGAAATGGCGTCAGTTCTGAACTCGTTGGGGAGCCGGGGTGGCCGAATGGTAGAGCGTTGGACTTCCAATGCTCGGGTCGTGAGTTCGAATCCTGGCTGGAGCCAAATGTTTATGCTGGCGTTTTCATCGTTGCGCCGTTTTGATATCACCTGTATGTGGTGGAATAGGACGTTAAACCCCCAAATAACTCCCCCTCCCCTGAACTCGTATACGTAGGCGGCAAGAAACACAAAAACGAATTAATGTAGCGAACTTGCTCCTGTGAGCGATACTGTCTGGATTGCGACGGTCATCACCGAGGGCTGGCTCAGCCTTGTCCTGGCACTCTTGACAAGTCAACATCCCCAGACGGAAGCCAATTATTTCCTTTACGAGATTTGTAGCCCTCGCGCGCTCATTAATGCTCGATAGCAGTGTGGGACCCGGGCTCCAGAAAAGCGTGGACCAAAACTTTAAACAGTTGCTAGACAGGCTGGAGACGATTGTTAGTCCTCGGTTAAAGAGGGGTGGTAGGCCGGGGTACGTGAATGGGTGAAGAGAGAGAGAGAGAGAGAGAGATTAAATGAAATGTGCTTCAATATTTTTCAGTAATGAAAAGGGCCAAACAGGCACGTTATTGTTCCATCATTTTCTCGTTATTGTTCCGTTGTTTACCACGACTGAAGTTATAAGCAAGAGAGAGAGAGAGAGATTTATCCGAGTTTCCCACTGGAATTTATTTTGATAACCCGCATCCCATTCTTATGCAAAAGTAAGTGACCACCAAAAAGACAAAAATGTATCTAATAAAAACTCTCATCAAGCAGGGTGGGTTTTTTCCGCCACATATGGGTGATATGACAGAATGGGCAACGCGAATAAGGCCAGCACAAATTTCCGGCGCCAGCTGGGATTCGAACTCACGACCCGAACACTGAAGGTCCAACGCTCTACCATTCGGCTGTCCCGGCTCCCCTTTATCATCAAGCAGCGTCTCTCTGTCTCCGGTGTTCTCGAGTCCACCAGGTCTTCGCAGTAGTAGTCGACCTTCTTGAGATGTTTGAACTCCCGGCCCCTCTGTCGCGTGACCCATGATCTTTCACCTCGCGCGAGGCGGACGCCGCGAATTTCAGCACCTGTAGGCTTCAGCGAATGGCCGGCCAGGAACCAGGAGTTATTATTTTTTTGTTCCAACAATACTCAATCAAACTTTGCCGCTTTCTTTACCTCTCAGGTTTCTTCGCCTGATTTCTTGGCACAGATGGCCGAAAAGGACCGCGACATGCCAAGCTATGCACGTTTTCTAAGTACGAATGCCGTTGCTCATTTTCACTTTTTATTTGTCCTTTTGTAGGTACGGTTCTGTTTCTTTTCTTTTCTTTTTTATTTCCTGTGATAGACGAGGGAGCTGGGTGGAAAGGAAAGAGAGAGTTTAGTTTCGCTTCATTTGAGCTTTGCAAGCTTCACCATCACTCAGCACCGTAGAAGATGAACGACCGGATGTTTCCGCCTTGGAGACAGAATGCAAGACTGTTTTTAATGTTTTAGTTTTACTACTTTTAGTGCTAATTTACTGAACGCATGCATGACTTGCCTTTTATTCCCCGGTTGTGTATGAATAGAAGTTTGTCCCAGTTAAAGGCATTGTCTACGTACCCACGAGGTTTTGTTTGTGTGTTTGGTTGGTTGGTTGGTTGGTTGGTTGGTTGTATGTTTACCCGAAGTTTTTGTTGTTGTTGTTGTTGTTGTTGTTGTTGTTGTTTGGGTTTTTTTTTGGGGGGGGTGGGGGAGGTTGTTTTGTTGTTGTTGTAGTTGTTTTTTGGGCGTTTTGTTTTTGTTTTGTTTGTTTTGTTTGGTTGGGTTTGTTGCTGTTGTTGTTTTTTGCTTTTTTGTTGTTGGGTGTTTGTTTTTGTTTGTTTGGGTTTTTTTGTTTGTTTGTTTGTTTGGTTTTTTTTGGGGGGGGTTGTTGTGTTTGTTTGTATGTTTGCATTTTTGTTTTGGGGGTTTTGTTTTATGTTGTTTTGTTGGTTTGTTGTTTTGGTTTTTTTTTTTTTTTTTTTTGCTTTTTTGTTTTGTTTTGTTTTTCTTTTTATTTGTTTGTTGTTTGTTTTGTTTTGTTTTGTTTTGGGCGGGGGGGGAGGGGGCGAGTGGGGAGGGGAGTGGGGGTTCTCGTGTTCTCCTGTGTGTTCTAAACGGAAATCCTCGAATACCAAATCACCAACGATTGTTGTTGGTCCTTATAAAAAGTTCTGCATTTCTGTTTCAACCAATACAATCTAATCCCAAGCCGTATAAAACACAAAACGAGTTCGTTCCTTGACGGTTTGTATAGATGAAATAGTTTAGTTGCTCTTGTTTGTTGGTTTTAATTTTTAGTTAATTTCATGCTTGACTTACTGCTAAAAACGATAATTTTACTGTTCACCTTCCCCCGGTGCATGTCCTATAAAGATTACCATCATTGTTCATACCCAGCCTGGAGTCATCCAGCATAAAAATTCCCGCACAAGATTTCAGTCAAGAAGAAGCAGCGATCCGCCAAACCAGTGCAGCAAGATCTTCATTCCATCAGTCCAGTCCAGTGTCATCGCCGGTCAGCCGGTCACCTGTCCTTCCTTTCTTCTCTCCCCTCTTGTCCTCGCTTCTCTCCCTTTATCCACGCCTCAATCCTCCTTTTATCGCGGGTTACCTCCCTTTTGTCCTCGCTTCTCTGCCCTTCCATTGTGACAGGGGGGACGTAACCGGCGCGTGCGGAGGGGGCCCCGGCGCGTGCAACAAAGCATGCGCAACAAAGCGCGCGCACGCCCAGTGGTCAGTGATGATGGACGGATGTCTTGCTTGACATGAAGCGCCCCCTGGACCTCAGCGTGACCGCTCTTTTTTCACCTCAGCTACCTGGGCCGGGTGACGCGCCAACACTTTTGAATCCTGCAGCTGAATAATAAGAAGAGTAATACACTTGACAAGGTCGTCCCCGGTGGCACCTGTGTACCGACAGAGAGATAAAAATTTGCTAATTGTACTGAGCGTAGACAGCGACTCTGGTGTATACGACTTGATCTCAGTTACTTTCATTTTTCTTTCCATAATAGACATAGAAATTTGGGGAGCTGATATCAAGTGGTGTACATATCACATGCGTTAAACTGATACACGGTGTCACAGTCGAAATTTATGTGGATGTGTAACAGCTATGTCGCTGATCAGTGTGAGCATTGACAGGGTGGGTAGGGTGTGTGTGTGTGTGTGTGTGTGTGTGTGTGTGTGTGTGTGTGTGTGTGTGTGTGTGTGTGTGTGTGAGAGAGAGAGAGAGAGAGAGAGAGAATGACAAGTTTTTATTTCAGTTAGGCTTCTGGCCCATGACTGAAAGGGGGGAGGTAGGCAACACAAGAGTTTAACGTCCTTTTCCAACATACGGATGATATCAAAGACGGGGCAACGAGCAAAAAGCCAGCACAAATATTTGTCCCCAGCAGGAATTCGAACTCACGACCCGAGCATCGAAAGTCCACCCCGGAGCATCGCCAGTCTCCACATTACTATTTTTATGATAATAACATTAGGTATCTGGACACAGTGAAAAAAAATCAAACCACACTTCAGTATTATATCTACAACAGGCGGAGAGACGGGAAAGTTTCCTGGGCGAAGCAGGGAGCCGGAAAAACCGAGGGTGGGTGTTTGGAAGTTTAACGTCCTTCTCCACCACGACGGTAAGGGTGATATCAAAGACGGGGCAACGAGAAAAAGGCCAGCACAAATATTTGGCCCCAGCCGGGATTCGAACTCACGACCCGAGCATTGGTAGTCCAACACTCTACCATTCGGCTATCCCGGCTCCCCCGGGAAACCGAACTGACGGGCTGTCAACGATCGGGTCGTGCTGCTGTGCCGAACCTGAACAAGGACTCTGTACGGGCTCTGTCCTCGTTGCCCCATCTCTGATATATATAGTCGTAATTCATAATAACTGAGTATTGTATAGGTACTTTACCCATTTTTTTTTTATCGACTCAAATCGCCGCGAACTGAACCCAACTCGCATGCTCACGTGAATCACACGCATTCCCTCACACGCTGGCCATGAACACATTACAATCGCGAGGTGCGAAGGGTCAGCTCAGCTACAGTATATAAGTTTCGGAATTTAGAATGGCATTTGTTTTCAAATTTTGTGGGCTGAACATTTCCCAAGCAGAGGGAGGAGGAAGCCGGAGTACCCGGAGAGAACCTCCGGCGATCGGCCCGAATGAACGGTGCCACACACAAGAAGGAAAAATTATTTGCCTCGAGTGGGACTCGAACCTGACCCTTCGCACTGGTGACGAAGTCGCTTAACCACTAGACCACCGACTGTCCCCAGCTCAGCTTGATCCCAGCCTGGTAGAATAGGACGTTAAATTCCCCGCCAACTAAACTGCTGAACTGAGTCATGGATGTCGTGTATGACCGGATATCTCTCCAGTGTAATGGGTGTCCTGACAACGACAGTGTCTGTTGAGGGACTTGCTTGAGTGATCTCTGCGTGAAGGGGATGGATGCTGCTGCCAAGGTCTGTCTTTTACGGTTCGCTGCGTGTACGAGAGGCAGACGACAACAGCGTTTTTCGGGGTAGCCACGATGGCCCACCTGTCCTGCCCGTCATGCATTAGTTGAAGATTCAAGTGGCGTATTCGTGCCTCAGTAACGCTGTATTGTGAGGACTTTGTCGGGTATCTTCATGATTTTGTCCATGAAAATGTAAAATGTAAGAGACCTAGGAGATTTTTTTTTAAAAAGCGTTGACATCAACAGAGACCAAAATAAAGACAGCAGATCCTGCCAAGTTAGAAAGTGAAGTTATTGGTATGGTTTGTTCCCTCGGTTACGTGTGTGTGGAACTCCGGTTCCTTCATTTGTTCGTCTGTTACTTCCGCTCTCTTGTCCTTTATCTCATGTAAAAAAAAACTAGCAAGTAGTGGTTGCAGCATTGAAAAGTCCTACTCCAAGGGAACGAATAGGCAAGTGGACGCTGCACGGGAGAGAACTGTGCATAATTATATGAGTGATGGCTAGATCTAGCAGTTCCCAGCACAGGAAAATGATAAAGGGGAGGGGGGGGGGGACTAATGGAAACTGAGAAGAGGCAAACTGGTGAAGACTTTACTTACTGACTGTGATCTCAGCGTTCGCTCTCAAAGTATGTTCCTAGCTGTGGGAGCCGGGATAAACGAGCTGGTAGAGCGTGAGTTCGAATCCTAGCAGATTGTGTGCTGGCTTTTTCTTTGTTTTCTTTGATATCACCCTTGGCGTGGTGGAAAAATGCGTTAAACCTCCAACCAACCAGACACTAACCTCACGTGTAAATTCTCACTTGACAATACGAGTACCAGCCACTCAAACCTACCCAGATGGATCGTTCTAGAAAAACAAAACCGAATATTCTATATATAAATGTTGGTTCTCAAAGGATGTTCGTAGCTTCAGGGTCTTAACTCTCACGTGAGAATATAAAGCACTCACTACAGACCAGATGGGTCGTTTTTAGGGAAATAAAATGAATATATCCTCTCCCGTTACCCCCCTGTCCTTGAGACATCCGAACGAGCAAAGATCGACTGGTGGTGGAGACTGACTGTAAACTCAAGAGCCGAGCCAGAGGACAAAGGGAGTGGCCCTTCCAGACAGCCAGCGAGCTGAACTCCTGTCTTTCCTTCTCTCTGTTCAAACCCTCCTTCTTTACTCGCTGGCTGTTCCTTTTTACTGGTTACGGCTTTTGTTTTCTCCCCAAAGCCCGAGTCGTTAGAAGAACGGTAACAGGGCTTTCAGCTCAACCCGCCAGCACTTCATCAGCCACAGACAGGGCCAAGGGAGTCGGGCTGGGAGATTTAGCGGCCAAGGGTTTCAGGGTTAGAGGCGACGCTGTTATTAAATTTGAATTTTCTTTCAGGTTCCGACCCCTGAAGGCCTCTACCTTTTGTGGGCAAGCTCTCGAGACGTCTTTGGAGCTGGCTTGCTGGCCAAGTGCGGCGAGTTCAGAAGCGGTGGCTGTTCTAGCTTAGAAGTTCTGCATTTGTGTCAGTGTGAGTGATTTCGAACCCAGGATGTGTGTGTGTGTGTGTGTGTGTGTGTGTGTGTGTGTGTGTGTGTGTGTGTGTGTGTGTGTGTGTGTGTGTGTGTGTGTGTGAACAGAACTGCAGTTCTGCATTGCTGACAGAAAAATAAGATCTCTGCTACAAATTGTGTGTGTGTGAACAGAACTGTAGTTCTGCATTGCTGACAGAAAAATAAGATCTCTGCCACAACTTGAACAGAAAAAAAATAAAAAATGCGCAGTCGTTGACATCCATCCAATCAGAATCCACCAAGTAGTTGTAGTCTTTTCAGTTTATTTTAAGTGTAACTTTAATTCTGTTCACGAAATGTTAAATGCCACTTTTCACTCAGTTCTTTGTTTCCTTGTTTAGTTGTCATTTCAATTTGTTATATCTAGTGATCTACTCGTGCTATCACTTGTTTCTACACATGACTGTCTACCTTAAACTTATAATCAGGGCTGCAGCCGGCCATTGCGAAAGCCCAGCCAGAAAGTGGTCTTAACATTTCCAAGTTCACCGGCAAGTATTCATTTTGAGTTTACAACCTCATGAACAGCAGTGTTGGTTTGCAGTTAGACATGAGATTTTTTCCCTTCACCCACGTCTTGAACGCCCCGAAGATCCCGTCACCGTGCCAGTACCAACAGGACACTAGAGGTCCTCAAATCAGCACGTGCGGCTGGTCCTTGTAGTACCCGGGCTGCTGCCGTGTGCCAGGCCAAGTAGTCAGCCTAGTGGGCTCCATTCATACCAGTCTGGCCAACTCATGTCGTCTGTACGCTTCGTTAC
>JACVVK020000083.1:140000-150000 GCA_018292915.2 Batillaria attramentaria
AGAATGAAAACAAACAGTTGGCGCGAGAGACAGACACGGGAGAAATAGCGCAGATTATTGGAGAAAACGGAGCCAAATACGGGGCTATATCCACAGCCGTAGGTCAGCTTTCAGACACGGTGTATGCTGGTGACGAGAATGATTTTTTTCGTGGATCATTTAATTCAAGAGGTCGTTGTTGGTTTTGGTTGAGCCTCTGAAAACAAGTGGAAATCGTGAATGGGAAACGGTGACAGATGGGCACAAGATACGTGCATAGTCCTGAACAGTTTTGTGACTCTTGATACGTCGATTAAACACTCAGAATAGTTTGCACGCCGGCCATTGAAGATACAGTGTTTTGGAATTGTAGAGTCTTAGATTGGATTAACTGGATCTTGAACATATATAATTATTTTCCAAGCTGAATATACGTAGTTCGGCCAAAAAATCGTTTTCTGTTGTTGTTGGGTTTTGGGGGTTTTTTGTTGGGTTTTTTTTGGTGTTTGTTGTTTTTTTGTTTTGGTTGTTTTGTTTGTTTTTTTGTTTTTTGTTTGTTTGTTTTGGGCCAATGTTTTTTGTTGTTTTTAGTTCGTCTGTTGGTGTTGTTGTTGTTGTTGTTGTTGTTGTTGTTGTTGTTGTTGTTGCTGCTGCTGCTGCTGCTGCTGCTGCTGCTGCTGCTGCTGCTGCTCCGCTCAAACTCGTGTACCACTGTCTTAAATTTTTGGTACCTTGTCAAACACCATAATCTGGAATTGAATGCTCAAGTACAGGGCAAATTTCCACCAAAACTCGTGTACCGCTGTTTATGTTAAATGTTTGGTACCTTGCAAAACACTGTACAATCTGGCATTGAATGTTCTAGTACAGGGCAAATTTCCACCCAAACTCGTGGTTCGAATCTCGGCGTGGGCCAAATATTTGTGCTGGCCTTTTTCTCGTTGCCCCGTTTCTGATATCGACCTTAGTGGTGGAAAAGGACGTTAAACTCCCAAACAGCTACCCCCCACCCCCAACTCGTGTACCATTGTTTATCTTAAACTTTTGGTACCTTTCAAAACACCCTATAATCTGGCACATGGCAGTAGTTTAAGTATGCTGTAGCGCGGGGCAAATTTCAGCTCTTGACCGACACGTGACTGGTCACGCGCCCCGGATCATATCTCAAGCCACTTTAGCCAAATGACAGCCAATGACAGCAGTTTTTGAGTGTCCGTACAGCACGTGCAGTGTGTAAAGTAGGGCGAGGGACAACACCATGTGACATGTTCAATGGCCCATTTACTGGGTCCAGCGACTTGTCAGTGTTGACCTAAAACACTAGCGTACGTTGGTAGTGTTTTGGAGTCTTAGTTTGTTTTCGTTCAGAGTGCAGGGCAAACAGTCCTGTCAGTTTGCCAGCGAGCACGAATTAATGGACTGTGTAGAGCGGCTATTAGCAGCTGCTTGTAAATGACCAAACTACTACATATGGGATGTGTAACTCAATAAAGCTGTTTAATACCATGAATTAATCAGTGCACAAGATGGCGAAAAAAACCTTCTGTGCAGGCTTCAATTAGTTGTTGTCGATATTCGTTCCCAGGCCGGCTAAAGCAACACTGAATGACAACTGTTGTACTGCAAAATACGTATTGTTTTTATTGTTTGTTTGTTTGTTTTGTTTTATTTTACACATGGGGGCTGATAAAGTGCCTAGTATGATAAAGTATCTAGTGATCAAACAAATATGAATAATTTGAATTTCCGTCAGTACTGATTGTCTCCAGATCAGTGCCTCTCTCTCTCTCTCTCTCTCTCTCTCTCTCTCACACACACACACACACACACACACACACACACACACACACACACACACACTGACACACACACTGACACGCTGACACACAGAAGAGCGCCGCAGTCACCGATTCGATCCCGGTTTACCCTCGTCTACTACTGATCCCCCTGCTGTCTCCCAAAGTGCCATGACAGGCGACCCTCTCCGGTTACCAACCACCGACAGGTAAATTCTCTGGCACGAGATTGCCACGTCAACCACCGTCACTCTCCCCCCGCCAGCAAACCGCTGCGCTCCGTAGCGCGGGACACCGCCCGCTCGTGCCAGGCACGTGCCACGTGGTGCTGAGCGCGCAGCAGGAAGTTCCCACCGCATTTCCGCTGCCACGCGCGAAGTCCAGCAACTCTAGCTTGCCTCGTTGTCCACCCGGGAGTACAAAGCATGTCAAAATCTCAGTCGTAGAAAATTGCTACGTGTACTTGTCTGGTGGCGGCTGTAGGCTACTTTTCCTGCCACCTTTTTCTGACGCGGGGCACGGTTTGGCAAATTGAAAACACGCAAGGAGTTGTGGTCCCCTAACTTGACTGAATCAGGTTCTGTCTGACTGTTGTGACGCCAATTAATTCCTGGTCAAGGATGCTCCAGTCATCTTGTCTGCTGTCGCATTTTCACACGTCCTGAAGTGGTGGATTATGTCAACACTGCCTGAGCCCAGTGGCTAACTTTTCACACTATTCCATTTGTCAGTCAGTCAGTCAGTCAGTCAGGGGGAGCCGGGGTGGCCGAATGGTAGAGCGTTGGACTTTTAATGCTCGGGTCGTGAGTTCGTATCCTGGCTGAGGCCAAATATTTGTGCTGGCTTTTTCGTCGTTGCCCCGTCTTTGATATCACCCGTATGTGGTGGAAAAGGACGTTAAACCCCCAAACACCCACCCACCCACCCAGTCAGTCAGTGCAGCTATGGATTTGGTCGGTGGCGCGACGGTATGTTACAGTATACAGTCTGCAGTTCAACCCGAAAATCTGCCTCAAACTTGAGATAGCTGCGTGCTATCCTGTGCTGTGCACCAGACAGCGCGAGTGCTTTTTCGGGCTGAAATGTAGACTGTATCGCGGCACTTAAGAAGCACCATCTCACTAGATTTTTGTTGTAGTTTCACTCAAACTTTAATATTTTTGGATGGAAGGAAATAGTAGAAGATAATAATAATAATAATAATTTATTTTATATAGCGCTTAATCTACATGTAAGGTAGTTCGAAGCGCTAAGAGTACAGGTAAAGAGACAGATAGAAGTGAAGGTTCAAGGCCAGGGCAACTCAGTGCATGTATGGTACTTAATAAGGAGATGGAGAAAGACGGAGGCAGGTTAGACGGTGCTATGAGATGAAAACAGGTAGGTTTTTAGATTTGTTTTGAAGGTTTCGTGGAAGGTTGACTGGCGGAGCGAAAGAGGCATTCATATATCAGAACTGGTTATGAACAAAAATAAATATGTTGAAACCAAACTTTTATTCCCATTATGCACCTCCCCTCCCACTCCTCCCCCTTCTCCCCCCCCCTCCCCCTTCCCCCACACACACATACAAACACACTTTTTTCACGTTGTGAGTACACATAGAACCTCTCTCTCTCTCTCTCTCTCTCTCTCTCTCTCTCTCTCTCTCTCCTGTAGTACTTACTTACCATAATTACGAATCATTTCAGTCTGCCATTGCAATACTGTCACAATGTATTTGTTTCACCCTGAGCATAACCCTAAGGTGTGTTTCTTCGTGCTCGTTCATTGTTACGTTTCTGCAAACTGTGTTGCAATAAACTTGTTTAACTTTTAAGAGCCCGACCCGGCTGGGGCCAAATATTTTTGCTGGCTTTTTCATCGTTGCCCCGTCTTTGCTTATCACCCGTTTATGCTGGAAAAGGACGTTAAACCCCCAAACCCCCACCCCCACCCTTAAGAGCCCGATCCCGGCCACACCTGCCCGTGATAAGTCTGTTTAAAGAGAACAAGCCACTGCATACCAGTAGGAGCCACCAAGTCACTAGTATGCAAGGCCCGAGACCGCTGCAGATTGTATAATAGTGGCTTCAAGTGGCTACTTTACTGATGTAAAGATTTCAAGTAAAATTGCGATTTGTGTATGGGCTTTTAAGAGTTAAACCAAACACACTGTGCGATGCGCGCACACACACACACACACACACACACACACACACACACACACACACACACACACACACACACACACACACACACACACACACACACAATCGAACGCTTTCGCGGGAGCAGAAGGATAACCACATCACACACCACATTTAACTACTCATTGTCCCTACGCTAATTACCGAGGCCACTTAGCTCTGCGTGCAACCCACAAACCACAAACCACGAATTATTAATTGCTGCACCATGCACACGCTGCATAACCGGCACTTTCAGCCTAGCGGGGCCTGTAACATGAGACGATCTACCCCTCCCGTCTGTCTCCTTCCTCGGGTGGTTCGGTCTGGCGCAACTCTTCCGTATATAATCAGTGCAACACGGGGTGTAGCCAAAATAGACGCTAGTGTTTCCGGTGCTGCTTCGGCTAAACAACAGAGATAGGATTTCAAAGAAAACGTTATACGTATTCCTATCGAACATAACGCTGAGTATTGCACCCTAGAAATGCTTTGAAAATCACACAACAATTCACAAAAATCCAGCAGCCAAAGACTCATATGTAGCGTAAATTTAAACAAATTCCAATATTCTACTCTTTTTTGCGATGCTAGCAGCGACCACCTACCCCTTCATTTGCCTGTCGTCTGCCAGCTCTTGTGCCAGCCGCGCATGAATACAAACAGTCCACATGCCAGGCTCACTTTTCACTGATTTTACTATTACCTGGCATGAAACATATTTACAAAGTCAACAATCAGTCCCAGATTGCAATTTTTTTTTTACTCTGCACACAAATTTAAAAAGGGGTGAAAATTCTGTACTATATTTAGCTGTTACCGTTGTGTAACTTTCGCGCTGCAATAGTAGCACCGAGTGTTTCCATTTTCAAATTTGAGTGGCATCGAGTGATTCCAAACCAATTCGGTTTGTCGGCTTGAAACTGAGAAAAAGGGGGGCGCTTATCAACCAGACAATGACTTTGACTAACGCGTTACTACACAATGTTTATACTGAACTATAAATGTATAGTTATCTGTGTTGCTCCCTCCAGGCTTGTGGGTTTTGTGTGCAGTCAGCTTTTCATGCTTAACCGGTCCGTGTTCAGTTGTTTTACTGATGACAATGGGTTTCTTCTCGCAATGTTTTCGCTGTTGTTAAATGAAATGACGTAACTTTTGTGTGTATTGAAACAACTTGTGAGACATGTTGATATAGACCAAGCCCCCCTCCCCCCCCCCCCCCCCCCCCCCCCCCCCCCCCCCCCCCCGCCCCCGCCCCCCCCCGCCCCCGCCCACCCCCCTCCCCTTTCAAAAAAAACAACAACAACAACAAACAAACAAGAACAGCAACAACAACAACAAAACACACACACACACACACACACACACACACACACACACACACACACACACACACACACACACACGCCCCCAAACAAACAAACAAAAACACCAATAAAATTTGCCTGAGTCTGAGGCTGAGTACATGTACCAATATTTCAAACATATGACTTTGCGTGACAGCACTCATCCTCGAAACTTTGAAACGGAACAGCACTGGAAACACCCGCGTCCAACTTGACTACACCCCCGTGTGCATGGAGCCAGCAATTGCTGCTGACAGCGAGACACATGCGTAAGTTGACAAGTCAACATCTCCTGTTGTCACGCCTAGGGCCAACAAAGACCAGTCGGAAATGGCGAATTTCCTGGACAAACCGCGGGGCAAATATCGAAATGATACCGGTATGACAAACAGGCACTTGCCACGGCGCTGGGAATGGGTGAATTACCGCCCCTGGTAAACGACGCCACGAGACGTCAGTAGAGGGCGCTTATTACGGCGTTACCTGTCTCCCTGACAACAAAGGGCGTCGTTCAGTGACGCCACTGGTCTTCTTGCTGAAGATTGCGTGGTTTACGCTAACTATGACTGTCAGTTTCATTGGTCGTATATTCCTCAGTTTATTCTTCATCACAAGGACCGGCTTACACATGTTCATCAGTACATCAGTGCCTGATTTTTTGTTTGTTTGTTTGTTTTTGTTCTTTAACTATTCAATTTTTCTTGAATTTTTTTCGGGGGTAGGGGGGATATTTCTTACACATTCATTTTCATTTGTTATTTTGTTCTACATTTTGCTAGTTTGTCTTGAGCGCTAAGAACTACTGCGTATCGACAGGTCTAGATGATGATGATGACGATGATAATCTTTGATGTTAGATTAGCGTAATCTACGCCTGACAAGGGGCGTGGCAGCACTATCCGAAGTTGTATCTTAAGAATCTCGTTCTTTTTTTCGGTTTTTAGTTTAGCTTGCAATTTTTCTTCTTCTTCTTCTTTTTCTTCTCCTCTCTCTCTCTCTCTCTCTCTCTCTAAATAAATAAATAAAGTTTCATCATCATCATCATCATCATCATCATCATCTCTCTCTCTCTCTCTCTCTCTCTCTCTCTCTCTCTCTCTCTCTCTCTCTCTCTCTCAAACAACGGCAACAACAAGAACAACAAACGAATTTGTGACTTTTTAAATACACATATAAACGGCCCATTTACAGGTACCAAGGTAATTATTGTCCATGAATGGATGTTTTCTAATATCAAGACTGACATAAAGATACTTTAATCGTAATAATCACATGACATGATTTATTTTTTAATGTAACATTGTCACTCTTAACCCTGAAGAAGCCTCATGTTTACCTCCAGAAAGAGGCTGCACGTGGTGAGCCAATAGTGACATTCAATGGGTAAAAGGAACTGAAGCTTTTTGTACCCGTTCAGTTGAGGCCCTGATAGGGTGGGGACGGACGGATGAAGGGAAAAAATGTCCCGGTTTTTTTATGTCTCCCCCCACCATTCACCGTGCGAGGTCTTGCGTGACGGAGGTAATGACAGGGCTGAGTGAATTTAGTATTTTCCTGGTCAGTCAACCTCAAATAGAAGTTTATTCAAGGAGCGCCAACGTAGAATGTCTGTTTGTGAAATCCGTTTCGTATAAAGTTGAATGCCAACCTGAAGAAATCTGCCATCCTTGTCTCTAAGCTGACATTCTGTTGACTTTCTGGTTTTTAAAGAAAAACAGTTGAACTACGTCTCATATCAATCAATCAATCAATCAATCAATCAATCAATCAGTCTTTATTATCCCAGAGGGAAATTTGGGCGTGGCGGACAAACAAAACAATAATACACATCAAAATACACATAAGATAATACATAATAAACATAGTCATTGGATACAGATTTTAATTCATTGTGGTAGGGATGAATATGAAATACATTAACAGACATCTCTGATTTCGCTTTAAACTTCTCCACCTTACATGTCCCATTTATTTTTGTTTTGAACATATGACGCATATCGAGGCGTCCCTGCCAGAAGGAACTGTCGATACAGAGAGAAAGAAGAAAGATGACACCTTCTGGCAGGAAACCCTCGATATGTCTTATTTTGTGAATTGCCTCTATTGAGGATATAAAAGTTATCTTGAACTGACCTGAATTGAAAAAAAAAAAAAAATTCAGACCTTTGGCCTGAAACAGATAGGGAGCACACGACCTTCAAAAAAAAAAAAAAAAAAAAAGACGCGTTCTATTTTTAGCACGACCACCCTTTGACAATGCTTGATACCGTTATCAAGGGGAAGTAAACGTGGAAGGCGAGCTGCGCTGGGAGCACCTGAATGGGACTCAAGAGCCACCTTTCACGTGTACGCGACCCAGATAAAAACAGCTGCGTTCTAATGGATGACTGAACGTGCTTATTAAAAAAAAAGGGGACATGTTTTTCTTCACGGTCTTCTGTGCTGCAATGACGCTAAGTTGTAATTAATGTAATGTAATACGATAAAACGGTAGGCAGCCTTCCTTCAAGAGATTTAAAGGTTTCTCCCCCCCCCTCCCCCCTCGTTTCCCCTGGGGTTTTTGGTCCCCACAGAATATGGAAGTGCATATTGTTATTATCCTCGCTAAAGCCGTTCCTGATTTTTCCCCCCTGCGTTCTTCTTTTCCCGATTCAACCGGCAGTAATTAAACGTTACAGGCCCAGGAAATTTCAATCGAAATAGTTCTCCAAAAGCCAAGAAGAAGCCAGGTATAGTGTGTGTTTAAGTCGACCCGTAGCGGCGCGATTAACGATATGAAGTCGGCCTGAGCTTATTATTGGGAACTCCTTGGCTCCTTGAACTAGTGTTTAAGCCGTGGTTGTATGCAGTATCTTCTTTCAGGAGGGGTTTTGTCGTTTCATATTGAGGGCTTTGCGATTTTCTGTGTTGATTTTTTTTTTCTTTTCCTTTTTTTTTTTTTTCTCTTTCCATTCTTTTATGTGTCGTTTCTTAGTCTCTGTGTTTCTCCTTCTGTTTTCAGTTGTAGTTTTTTTTAACGACACCACCATATTTCTCCACTTACTCCTGTTTTGTTTTCCTTTCTTTTTCCTGCCATTGCTTTGTTAAATTTATGTCATACATTTCTGTAAGAAAGACATTGGGGGAAGGGGGGATGGGGGTAGGGTGGAGGAGGGAGGCTTAGGCTGTGATGCTGGTGGTGATGGTGATGTGTGCGTTTGGGTGTGTGTGGGGGGGGGGGAGGGGGGGAGGAAGGGGGGTTGATGGGGTGGGTGGCGGTGGTTTAGGTCTAAACCAAACTAGAGTTAAACGTAATGCAATCTCTGTAGACAACAACAGGCAAATAGAAAAAAAAATAAAAACATGTTGTTTGACGATGTGACCTGCACCACGAATGTTACGCCGGCAAGGAAGTCACGATTGCGAAACCTTCATGTCATGCAGAAAAGGAGCATGTCAACTGCATTTAATGCATTCAAATTCTGCACACCGCGCAGTGCATGGGCTGTGTCAGCAAGACATTACTTCACAAAAGGCGTGCTATCTCTCTCTCTCTCACACACACACACACAGACACAGACACACACACACACACACACACACACACACACACACACACCTCTAAGACACAAAAGGACAGCTGCGTATCATATCCGAACTGAGAGCTGCATAACGATGCATGTTTTATATTCTGAAATCCTACACCTTACACCTTTCCACCCACCTAGTCAGCCCCTCCCCTGAATACAAATGCTGGAAAAGAGGCCCAGTCGCACAGGGTTTATTTCAGCCAACAGGAGCGTAGGCTGGGCAGAGAAAGGTGATAGGCGTTTTTTAATCCCTGCCCATTGTGAGTGGAAAGCATTTTATCCACTTGGATGCGCTTTTAACCTAGGACAATCCCAGACACAAAGCACTTGAGAAGCTGACAGTCTGTTTGGGGTGACATGACTTTTATATCTCCCTACCCTCTCGTGTCCGTGTGTTACACGGCTTAGAACAGAACCGGCTGCGCATGGTTCGTCAACATGTTGGTTAAGTTTTTTGTGAACCAGTGAATGTCAGGTAATGTCACTCGGTTGGTTGTGTTGTTGTTATTGTTGTTGTTTTGGTGTGGTTTTGGTTTTGTTGTTGTTGTTGTTTGGGTTTTTGGTGGTGGTGGTGGTGGTGGTGGTGGTGGTGTGTGTGTGTGTGTGTGTGTGTGTGTGTGTGTGTGTGTGTGTGTGTGTGTGTGTGTGTGTGTGTGTGTGTGTGTGTGATTCCCTGTGTTGTGTGTGTGCGATTTCCTGTGTTGTGTGACAGGAGTTTCGTCAGTCCCCTACTCTCTCGATTCACCCCCACCCCCAGCCCCCACCTCAGCCGTACCCTCACCAAAGCATGGAACAACAACGACAACCAGCACTGTCAGAGTTCTATAATTAGTCCCTATGACGAAGCTACCCCAGGTCATGTACTAATTGACGATGTTCGGTTACGATACATTGAACGAGTAAATACAGTCACATTTGTCTAGATGCCTACATGTCGGCAACTGACATCCTGTCTACAGCCGCCAGTGGCCAGAACAATGGGTTTTTGTTTTTTTTCATCTGTTACCAAAATCATCCTATGTAAGATGGTCATCTGTCACATACGACCAACCTTTTCCGGGCCACTTAGCCTGTAATAAAGTCAAACAGGTTCAACTGTATTTCAGTAAATGTCACTATAAGCAGTCCCCATGTTACTG
>JACVVK020000083.1:155000-280000 GCA_018292915.2 Batillaria attramentaria
GCCCAGCTGTTGACATAACTACCTACCTACCTAACTACCTTCCTGCTCAGCTACTTAACTAGGCAACTCCGTACCCAGCTACCTGAATATTTACTAATTCCGAACTTACCTATCTGTTCGCTTTCACGCTTGCCTATTTGTACCTATTTCTTTTTTTTTTTCTTTTTTTCTTTTCTTTTTATTTTCTATTTTTAATCAACATACCGACCAATCAACAAACATGCATTCTTGTGTACCTTCCTGCAAACCTACCTACTTACCAACCCATCTATCACAGATATCTACCTACATAATTATGGGCTTTTATATCGGCATATCTGCCTACCTTCCTTCCTATCTTTCTCTGCTTGTCCGGTTTTTGGTTTGTTTGTTTGTTTGTTTGTTTTTAGGATTAAATATCATCAACATACCCTTTCTCTGTTTTGTTTTGTTTTTGCACGTGTATCTGAAAAAGCAGATTTATTAGAGTGACACAGCTTTCCCGCAGGGAACAAAAAATAATCTCCAAAATGGACCCGTCAACTGTTCAACACAAAAGCAGTAACAAAGCCAGTAGTCCAATGAATGGTGACATTTTTCCTGGCCGGTAGTTCTATGTAACGAGGCTCGCCGAGAGAGCCTCCATCGTGAATCACATTAATAATCATGGTTAATCTGGTCGCTGGTCTGAGCAATTAGACATAACAGACTCGCATACTAAGATAATCAACCCCCCAACCACAGCCGACTCGGGTAATTGTAATTAGCTTTGTCTTTGCTTTTCGGGCCGCGTCCACTGATTTGCCCAATACCAGCTCCGCCGAAGAAGTTGACAGTCTCGGGGCTCCAGAGCCGTTCGATATGAAAACACAGGGCGCTGATTGGCCACCGCCTCATTATGCGGCACGCGCTTCCCCCCACACACAACCCTGCCCCCTCGCGCGCCCGGCCCAACCCTCGGGGGCCCCGGGGTCGCCTATAAATAATGCCACCAGCATCACTCTGGAACCATCACAGCCTCGCAAAACGGTCGAAGGTTGCGAAGATGTCTCCGCGCGTCCCGTTATGAACTTGGATATTTTCCGCTCAGCCGTCTTTTGTGTTGGAGGCCGTGTAAACGTGTGTATATGTTTGGGATAGCTGTTTGAGATGGACAGAACCCTGCCTGGATATCGATAATTAAGAAGGTGGCTGTCTAATTCATTCTGATGATAACGAGTGAACACGGACTTTCTGCTTTTCAGCACTACGGTTAATGAAAATTCTGTGCGGTCGAAGTGATATTTGGCCGAGGTCGTTATTATTCCGGTGACACTCCGCTCCAGTCCACTCCATTCCACGTGCACCACGAGTAAAGACAACATTTCACCCTTGGTTTCTAGTGCCCGCAATCTCTTCTCTCCGTGGACTTCTGCTGTGTAGCAACAATGTCCCCGGACACTGACAGTGGTTCTTGTTTTGCTTCGGAACGGTGTTCCGTCTCTGAACCGGCGACTCTCCCATCTTCATGCATTGAAGACTCAGTGAAAGCCATCGGCATCGTGCATCATGAAACAGACACAACCCTCAGCATCCCCAGGGCGTGTTCTGGCTACAGCAACAAGCCTTCTTGTGCTGCAGATGCAAAAGATCGCGGGGGTGATTGGACAGAACCTTCTGCGGACGAAGAGGCTGCAGAGAAACGAAGTCAAGACAGAGAGGAGCGACGGGCAATGAAGGGTCGGCGTTACAGCAAGTCCCGGGCAAGATGCAGGAGTCCGACCGTCGTCCTGAAACAGAAGAAGACACGCCGACTTAAGGTAACGATGTGTGTGTGTGTGTGTGTGTGTGTGTGTGTGTGTGTGTGTGTGTGTGTGTGTGTGTGTGTAGCTGGGTTGAAGGAAGGAGGGAAGGATGGGGAGCAAACCTTCCGTGAAATATTCATGAACACCGTGACTTTGGTATGCAGTGTTTATTTGTTTATTTGTTTGTTTGTTTGTTTGTTTGTTTTATCTAGGATGGGTGAATGGGTGTTCAAGGGTTTAACGTCCTTTTCTACGACATAAGGTTGATATCGAAGGACCCCAACGAGGAAAATGCCAGCACATTGTTGTTGTTGTTTTTGTTTTGTTTTTTCCTCCAAGCCAGGATTCAGTTGAACTTACTACCCGAGCATTGAAAGTCCATTGCTGTCCGGTCTCCCCTCCTACACCTAAAGACGGTGGAAATAAAATTGACTTCACTTGTTGTCTTCTACTCACAGGCTAACGACCGGGAGAGGAACCGTATGCACAACCTTAACCACGCTCTGGACTCGCTGCGCCGAGTTCTGCCGAGCTTTCCCGATGACACCAAACTCACCAAGATCGAGACGCTGCGATTGGCCAACAACTACATATGGGCGCTCACCGAGACTATCAAAGCTTTGGACGTGGGCGCTGATTTGGACGCGTCAAAAACTTTCCTTCAGAACAGTGTGTCTTTTAGCCGAGCGTGTTCAGTCTCTGACGACGATAGCTTCATCTTTCCCTCAAAATTGTCGTCGTTTAGCGGACTCACTGGTACTGGTGGGGGGTTCCCTAACAGCAGTGTTCAAATTTCAGAGGGAGAGTTCTTGGCAAAGCCTCTGTTTGGCACAAGAAAAAACATGGAACTGTCTGACTTTTTGGACACGTCTGTGGTCTGCAGTGTGGCTAATACTGGTCAGATCGGTGGAAGTACTGTGCACTTCTTCCCTTCCTGAACGAGGCTATCCGGTGTAAAACGAAACATTTTAGCTTGCTATACTGAAATTGGTGTTTCAGTACAAGCTTTTACTTGCAAACGTAATTTCGGGCGTCGAGAAAAGCGATGAAGGAAAGGAATCACAAAAAAATGGGGAGAAAAGACAAAAGAATAAAAATAAAACCCTCTGAACTGGTTCTCAAAGGACTTTCTTTCTGATTCCCTTTTTAAAAAAAAAACATCCGGCAACGAATCATTCGCGGTTATTTTGTGTTTGTCTGTTTGTTCGTTTGTTTCTCAGTGCTGCCATTGATTGATTGATTGATTGATTGATTGATTGATTGATTGATTGATTTTGAATTGTGCCTTGATTACGAGCGCTACATACTATTGACTGCGCCATTTTTACATACCACCGCGAAACGACGAATGTTACATTCAAACAGGCAGCTAATTTGGAAAAAAAAAAAAAAAAAAAAAGCTTCTTTACATTTAAACAGTCCGACTCGGACCAGTTGAACCAGCAGGAGAATTTCTTATGATACTTGAATTGCCTTGAGTCCGCACAGTGTGTGTAAGCTCTGTGTGTGTGTGTGTGTGTGTGTGTGTGTGTGTGCGAGAGAGAGAGAGAGAGAGATGAAAATGGAACTTTATTTATTAACGGTAAAAGTCCTTAGTCCAGGAGAGAGAGAGAGACAGAGAGAGATGAAATTAAATGAAACTTTATAAAGTGAAATGAAACTTTATTTGTCAACGCTAAAAGACATTGGTACAGCAGAGAGAGAGAGAGAGAAACTACTTCAGGTAGTTTCAGTGTGTGGAGGAAACGTAATTTACAGCGAACTCTGCAATGTCTGGAAACTTCCTTCCTCCTGTCCATTACAACAATGTTACAGTATCTGCGTACATATCATTTTATATCATGTTATTGTACATGCATCGCATACATACCAGTTTTTCTTTGATGTGTGCATGTACATTGTACAAAGTGCCAATGAGCAATGGATTTCAGCAAGTGCACTTGTGGGTATATTTGCTTTTAAATAAATACATGTGCATGATTTACATCAAGTGTGTGTGTGTGTGTGTGTGTGTGTGTGTGTGTGTGTGTGTGTGTGTGTGTGTGGTCGTTGTAGGCATTAATAAAATCTTTCCAGTTTTATGTATGTTTTTTTCCTGTGAGTCTATCCGCCAGTTACATAATTACGTCAATACTAGTCAAATAAAACAATGCTGTTGAAAAGAAATAAGAGAACAGGAGAGAGAAACAGACAGACAGACAGACGGACGAACACAGTGGGACACAGAAAAATAAACACAGATATAGGCAGAGACAAGAACACACAGACAGAGAGGCAGACAGAGACAATCACAAGAAGACAGACGGAAGGGGACAGACAAACAAACAGAGAAAAAGAGAGAGAGAGAGAGAGGGCGAGAGATTACCTCAGACCTGGAACGTAATAAATTACCTTTTCTCTGCCACTCGAGTCCAAGGTAAAGTGACTCAGTGTTTGTCTGAAAACGGCAAGTCAACCTATCAACGGCCATCAAATGAACATCCGGCATTGGACAGTGACCTTCATTCATTATTGAAACACAGCTGCTGACTCACTCACTGCACCCAACGAGGATGTACGGCTTGGAATGATTTGGAGTGGAGAAGAGCGGGGGAGGGGGGTACACACACACACACACACACACACACACACACACACACACACACACACACAATGCACAACACACACACACACACACACACACACACACACACACACACACAAGATTTTTGCAATAAAGTTCAAAGGGTGAGGTTTCTTGGTTGGTTGGTTGGTTGGTTCAATAATCTTAAAAAAAAAAAAAAAAAAACTCTCTTATCAGGCTTGATAAGTTCTGAGTACACACCCTAACTTCCCTACCCGCCAGACAACGAACTCGCAAATCAGTATCACACACTTAAAAAGTAATTAAGGGAAGGGTTGCTGCCTAGCAAATCAGTCTACCCGGAATAGGAAAAACGGGCAGTAGCCTTTGAAAAGAGCAGAGAGAAGAAATAGAATAGAAAAAATAACAGAGACAACTGGGACCTACCCTTTTGGTTTGCCGCATCGCACATTCGGGAGGAAATAATATAATGATAGGGGGAGGTGTTGATGCCTAGCAAATTAGTCAGCCTCGGATAGAACAAAACAAATAAAAAATGGGCGGTAGCCTTTGAAAAGAACGGAAACAAAATAGAAAAATAATAACAGAGACCACCGGGACCTACTCTTTTTTTGTTTTGCAGCATCGCGCATTCGGTAAAAATAATAATAGGAGGCAGTGTTCATGCCTCGCAAATACGTCTACCCCGAAAGAAACAAAAAGGGCGGTAGCTTTTGAGAAGAGCAGAAACAGAATAGAAAAATCACAAAGACTACTGGAACGTACCCCTTTTTGTTTTGCGGCATCGCGCACTCGGAAAACAAATAATAATGGGCCTAGCGAATAGGTCTACCCCCCTCCCCTCCCCCACTCACCCCCCCCCTCCCCCCGAAAGACGAGGGGGGGGGGGTAGCTTTTGAGAAGAGCAGAAAGAGAATAGAAAAAAAAATCACAAAGACTATTGGACCTACCCTTTTTGTTTTGCGGTGTCGCACGCTTTAAATAAAAAAAAAGATAAGAACAGGGGGCATTGTCAATGCCCAGCAAATTAGTCTACCCCCGAAAAACAAGGGCGGTAGCTTTTGAAAAGAGCAAAATTTTATAGAATAGGAAAATCACAAAGACTTCTGGAACCTACCCCTTTTTGTTTTGCGGTGTCGCACACTCAAAAAAAAATTGACAATAACAGGGGGTAAGTGTTAGTGCCTAGCAAATTAGTACATGTACAAAGGACAGAGAAACAGGCGGTGGCGTTTGAGATTTCAACAACAGAAAACAGAACGAAAAATAACAAAGACTGAACCTTTTCTTCTTTTGTGGTACATGTAGTTACAAATGCGATGTCCAGCCCCACATTACAGCGGGAAACCAGGCAGGAAGAGTGCAAAACAATTATTTCTAACGGACCGTCCAGTTTTGTCCTCAGATTACTTGGGCTGGTCAGTGAGGTAGTGCTGCATAATTGATACAATCAGGCACGGTCCACTGGCTTCTGCTTTTGTTCGTCTGGACTGAAATTGTGCGTCCAGTAACCGTTCTCCGTGAGTTGTAGCTGACGTGTATTTGGTCAGTTTCGGTGAGGAGGTACAGCAGGCTCGTACGAAGATTGGTATTTGTTTTCCCCTTTCAGCCATGTCACGTTGTTTTGCGTGCAAGTGGTTTCAGTGTGATAATCTAGCAAGGTCAGAGAGGAGGAAACATGAGTCGGCTCATCAGTACCATCGTAGTGTAAAGACATACTTATCTCACTCACACACACACACACACACACACACACACACACACACACACACACACACACACACACACACACACACAGGTACGCATGCACACACACACACACACACACACACACACACACACACACACACACACACACGCACACAGGTACGCATGCACACACACACACAGGGTGGGTGGGTGTTTGGGGGTTTAACGTCCTTTTCCACCACATAGGGTGATATCAAAGACGGGGCAACGATGAAAAAGCCAGCACAATATTTGGCCCCAGCCGGGATCGAACTCACGCCCCGAGCATTAGAAGTCCAACGCTCTACCATTCGACCACCCCGGCTCCCCGCACACACACACACACACACACACACACACACACACACACACACACACACAGAGGAGCGCACGAACGCACGCGGAGACACACACGCGCGCGCACGCGTACACACGTGCCCGCTAACCCCCGGATAACAGCAATGAATTTCCGTCTACGCACCGCAAAATTAGATATCGCTGCGTGAACACCAATCAAATCCACAGCAGCTTTTGTCTCCTTTTAGTCTTTAAAAAAATAGCTAATAAAATCACTGTTTGTTTCGTTGCAGCTATAAAAACGTTCACGCTGGCTTATCCTCGCTTAGTCTTATCCGCACAACAAACTCAGAAGTCACAGCGTGAGCTCCAGTCACAACCGTATGCAGCCTTTCTCTCATTTTATTCTTTTAAAAAAGCCAATAAAACTTATTATTTGTTTCGCTGCAGCTATAAAAACGTTCACGCTGACTTGTATTCTGAATCCTTGAAGCATAAATGACGAGGTCACAACAAGCGCCTGGCAATTTTTTTTCTGGTTGATCAGACCACAAATGTGATTTCCTCAAAAGGCGATTTCCAACAAATGAAGGATCTGTCAAGAGCTTAATCGCTTTCACAACCTCTGTGTTAAAACCCGGTTCGCCCTAAAATCAAATTAAATTCTCGCCTGCCGGTGCAAAGCAATTATTGAAACGCGTGTTGTTGTGGGGGGGATGAAAAAAGACCTTTGACTGAAATCCACCAACGATGGGTCACGGATAGTTGGGTTTTGATTCAGTAACCTTTGACAACTTTCAACGCAAATTAACATGGACCAGCACTTCGCTTTTCTGTGCCACAGTACCATCGTCAAAACAGTGCTGTTGTCTTCCGACCGCCGCGTATTCTTGTCAAATATGAAACATTCAACAATCGATTTGACAGATAATCAAACGCGGCGCTCGCTCTTCCCGCGCTCAACCTAGGGGAGGTAAAGCTTTGTCCACGCTGAAAAAGTAGTCGCCCTTTTGGGCTAGTTGGCTGTCTTAATAATAGATGGCGACACCGGGGGACCGCGGGGACCGTCGCACGTGCGTCCACGCGTGGCGTGTCGTCTGCCAAATTTAATCATACTTGATATGAATCTTTAATATCTCCCCGCCCAGGCCGTTCAATTGCATGAAAGGGCCTTGGGTTGGAAAGGACGTGGGACAACGAGTGGCGGTCACGCGAAATGCCGAGAAAAGAAAACATGGATTCCAAAATCAGTGTCATCAGGGGTTGGTCGTGTTTCTCTGGCTTGCTAGCTTTTGGGTTTTGATTTTTTTTTCCCACCTAATCGTTTTTGTTGGATCTCTCTCTCTCTCTCTCTCTGCCGTGCGTGCGTGCGTGCGTGCATGCGTGTGTGTGTGTGTGTGTGTGTGCGTGCGTGTGTGTGTGTGTGTGTGTGTGTGTGTATGTGTGTGTGTGTGTGTGTGTGTGTGTGTGAGTGAGAGAGAGAGAGAATCACGATGAGATTTTATTTTACAGGGTAAAAGGTGGCACACCTGTCTACAGCCTTGTCTTAATTACACTACAGCACACAGACACACAGACATACACACAGACACACACACGCGCGCACGCACGCACGCACACACACGCATGCACACGCGCGCGCGCACACACACGTTCGTGCGCAGAGAGGGAGAGAGAGAGAGAGAGGTCCTCTTTAAAAAGAAAATTTAAGAAAAAAACAAAGGAATGTGACACGTGCGGATTAGATTAGTACCTGATACTATTCAAGAAGTTTTCAGGTGATGTCATCAGTCTTCTCATTTCATTTTATCAGGAAACTTTATTAACAGGCATTTGTGCAGGTGTTTTTGACAATATAGCCAGAGTTTGATGTATTTGTTTTTCAAAGAAGTCCTTTTACGTCGTTATCAAAGAAAGAGACGTCCGCAGGACTAAAATTTGCTGCAAAGGCAGGGTTTTTTATTTTTTTATTTTACGCAATTTAATGTGAAACACCTTTCGTGGGAAGATGCCAAGCGGTGTTCACTAGTACACGCACACATTACCGTCACACATTACCGTCACAAACACCACACATAAGTGAAAGTAATAAAGATAGATTCTTCTGATACCACTTGTGACGCATGTGCAATAAATTTGGCTGACAGTAACGCCACCACTACTTGACACTGACGCAGCACTGACATCAGTGGCACTGATCGCTGATCCACAATACACTGCCCAACCATATTGTATAGGCTCATCATCTAGATGACGCATCTTATGCCACCGGAACGTCTTCGTTTAAGGTATCGCTGGACTGGCCAATTATTTTGTATACGTTCATCATCCAGGCGACGCATCTTAGCACTGCACAGCGTCCTCATCTTAAAGTATCCGGTGACCTGTCAGGGTGGCAAACCGATTTCCGGGTAAACTGTGTCTGGGCCAGTCTGTGACAGGGTGGTTATTACTTGGACACTGGGCAGTTGACACCTTACGTTTCGGTAAGGCACGCCTGACTCTGAACAATGTTCCACTCTTCTGACAGGATACGTAAGGCTTGGCCCATTTTGCACGACTGTTTTGCTGCTGTAGTTGTTATTTTGCTCTCTCTCTCTCTCTCTCTCTCTCTCTCTCTCTCTCTCTCTCTTATTATTTGCTTTTCTCTAATCTTTCGTAGTATTAGCAACGGCAAGTTTGCAAACTGACGTACTTTCTGTCAAAACTTTTACCGTTGAGAAATAAAGTTTCATCATCATCATCATCTCTCTTAGCTGCGAATTAGTCTTTGTTGCTTGCGCAGCGTTATGCCGTTTCATTATGTTTTGTGTTTGCAAAGGTTGCACGTCTGTGTGAATGCGTTTGGACCTGATGGACGATTTTCTCTATGGTTTGGTTTCCTGTAGTTTAGTGCATAATCTTCTGGGTTTTTTTCTTCTTTTTTTTCTATTTTGATGTTACGATTTTTTTTTTTTTTTACTGTTTTAGTAGATAGTTTCTGTGGCGTTAGCAACGGCAAGTTTGCAAACTGGCGAATTTCTGTCAAAACTTTTACCGTTTATAAAGTTTCATCATCATCATCATCATCATCATTTCTCTCTCTCTCTCTCTCTCTCTCCCTCTCTCTCGTAATTTGTGAATTGCCATTGCAAGGTTGCTATAATGGATTTTTTTTTTTTACTGAGCATGTTATAAGTTTATTTTGTTCATGCTCAAAATTGTTTCCCTGTATTTCTACCAAACGCAACGAAATAAATCTATCTGAAGCAAAATACACGGATGAAAGTACAACTGAAAAGCATTCCAGTGGTCAGCCAACTTCGGACCTTACACGCTCCCTCAGGGGCTGGACACAAGTGCTGACCGACAAGCGAGGGGGTGCGGGTTTCCCGCCGTGTCCCTACTCGGCCGTCCGTACCTGATCATATTTCATCGCGCAATACGCCCCCACCACAAAGAGGTAAAGAAATGAGGACGCGGGAGTTGAAACGCTACATTGTACCCCTCTCAAAGACGAGAGGGACAGGTTTGTCTTTGCACGAAGAAAAGTCTCAGATTTCATCCCGCCCTGAAATCTTAATGAGGACGGAACAGCGTCCGGTGGTTGTTGCCCACAAAAATGGCGGCGTCATTCCAGTGACACTGGGGGTGGGTGTTTGGGGGTTTAACGTCCTTTTCCACCACATACGGGTGATATCAAAGACGAGGCAACGATGAAAAAGCCAGCACAAATATTTGACCCCCAGCCGGGATACGAACTCACGACCCGAGCATTGAGAGTCCAACGCTCTACCATTCGGCCACCCCGGCTCCCCGTGACACTGGGGTTGTTGGAGATCCTGCGATGACCATAACAGTCCAGGCCTAGGAATTAGTTTGTGCCTGGTTGCTCGGTTCGTCAATGCATGTTTCAGATTCGGAAATCTTGACAAATCTGAACACTGGAAGTGACCCACGCCCACCCCCTTATCACACTCCACCCGCCCCTCATCCTCTACACCCGGGTTTGTCTTGTTGTACTCAATTTTACCAGGTGTAATTTCTCCACAGTTAATCTGGAAGCGCTCCCTCCTTTTGCCGTGTGAAATTGTGCAGGGTTTTAAATAGTAACTGTTGTCCGTTCTCGCTGGGCGTTGCTGAAGCGTTGAAGAGTCCTCAGCTTTTTGTTACAGAAGACAATTGTTGCCAAAACCGGGGGTACTCTAAAATGGCATTTCTAAAAGTGGCCCAGGTCATTCAGGAGACCAGCAGAGGCCATTTTAGCAAACCAGGCGTCCAGCAGGGAAGGGCTCGGCTTAGCACGAAGACAGTTTCCGCCTCCGCTAAAGGTTCAATGGGCACTTTAAGACATCTCATTGTAGCAACGTGTATTGCTTTTTTACACTGAATGTACGTGTTTGTTTTAAGGACATATAAGAAGCTTTTGAATACAAAAGGATCGTGGACAGAAAAAGAGGGTCATCAAATTCGGGAGATGCTGAGTTTCCTATTTTCTACGGTCAAAAGAAAGTGCTGGCGAGTTTGAATAGTGGAGTAAGGAAAGAAATAAAATACTGGCGTCTCGCAGCAAAATTAGAACTAGAAACGTAAAGCGAATGAAGAAATCTCCATTCACGCAAAATTAATGCCCTATGTGGCAGAAGCTGTACACTCTACGGTCTTTGGGTGAGTGGGGGCGTGGGTGTTTGGGACTTAAACGTTCTTTTCCACCAAATACGGGTGATATCAAAGAAGGGGCAACGATGAAAAAGCCAGCACAAATATTTTGCCCCAGCCGGGATACCTACGGTCTTTGGAAATTCAAATATTTAGGAAAGAAAATATTAGTTTGAAAGACCATAGCTATCTAAGCTATATTATCTAATAAATAACATGCAGCCATCAGATACCTGATATTCATAAAATGACTGTGAAACACACACTTACCAATTAACCTCTGCTTTTGCGTAATTTTGAACACAAGCTGAAAGTTACCCAAGCTAGCCATGGTCTGCCCTCCCCCCCCCCCCCCCGTACTTCGTGACATATCAGCCCACAAGCACATTTTACAACATCAATCCACTGTAAGAATGTGTTTCATCTTTCACACAACATCCCATAATAAGCCTGCTGCGCGCCCATGAATGCTGATAATCGGTATCGAAATTTCAGTTAACTGCGCAGACATTGCAAAAGTTACGTCTCCAGCACAGGTCACCTGCCCCCGTCGCCTCCCGCTGCGCTGTGATGTTTTGTCCGCACGTCGAGGGCGACAAATTACCCGGATGCAACACGACAGGCGGGGTGACTTCCCCTTGTTGCATCTCCGCGGTGGAGGTTGTAATGGTGTCCCGGTGACTTTGATCCCTCGTGTTGCGACACTGATGACCCCTCGCTTGATCTCCTGACCTCACGCCGAACTCTCTGCTGAACGCAGTCACAGCCAAGCGCCGAGCCCGGTTTGGATTTTCTTCAAATGTTTATCACAAATATTCATGGGGGTGGGTTGGGTGTCTGGGAGTTTAACGTCCTTTTCCGGCACCACGTATGGGTGATATCAAAGACAGGGCAACGAGTAATCGGTCAGCACAATATTTGGCCGCAGCCCCAAATATTCATGGCAGTAAAATACAGATTTAGCACCAGTTTTCTCCGGGGTTATCTTTACGAGGGTATCAGAATAGCAAAAGCATTGCAGCAAAAAAAAAAAATAAAAAAAAATCACGTTGTTCAATTCCTTTCATTCTCAATTATGTTTCTGACAGGGTGCACATGCATAGACTTCTAACACCTCTGCTTTGGTTTTTGTTAAAGCTGAATATAAACTGTCCATTTAAAAAGACGAACATTTTAATCACACGAATTCAGTAAACTAACTCTCTGCCCATCTTACCCATCTCCAAGTGTTCGCGGCACTGAGACCAGCTGTTTGGTGCGCGTGCGTTCGAGGGTCACTTGACTGGACATGGGGACAATACGGTTTTCGGAACCGGAGTCAAAGTCAAAGTGACCATCGGGGGCCGTCGTCAATGACCGTTACAGACAGTTACTGGGGACAAGGGTAACATTCAAGAGGGGGGGGGGGGCAGCTGCAGTCGGCAACTTTTGATTCCACCAGGACAGAAACTGATCCTAGGGATGCTGGGTGCAGTCAGGACGGTGCGAGACACAATGGATGCTTTTCAAGCGATACAAATTGGTTTAAACAGGTTTATTGCAATACTGACAAGTCGTTCAAGTAAACAGATAGTGAGCATAAACAAGGGCACCGCTTATGTTAATGCTCAGTGGGGAAAAGTACATATTGACAGCTTGAAATGGCATAGTAGACTGGTGAATAATTATGATAGATTAAAACTACAGAA
This sequence comes from Batillaria attramentaria, assembly GCA_018292915.2. NCBI lineage: Eukaryota > Metazoa > Mollusca > Gastropoda > Batillariidae > Batillaria > Batillaria attramentaria. The sequence continues at coordinate 167,699 of JACVVK020000083.1, forward strand.
GAGAGAGAGAGAGAGAGGGAGAGAGAGAGAGAAGAAGAAGAAGAAGAAGAAAAGAAATGGCAGACTAGACTGGTAAGTAATTATGATAGATTAAAACTACAGAAGAGAGAGAGAGAGAGAGAGATATTCTATGTGCACTCACAACAACGAGAAAAGAAAAAAAAAACTCCACTGGGTTGCGCTAGACTCTGTCAAGGAGGAAACATATAGCTAAAAACAAAAGCAGCGATACAAATTGGCGTGTCTTTCTGGATGCGCTTTGTTTCTGCATCACCTGTTTACAGACGGGTTGTCCCGATAATACACTAGCATCGATATCGCCTATGCCATACATATGGGAGGACTTTCCCATTCATGGACAATAAAAGAACTTTATTTATCTGAAAATGGCTAGTTCATACCTGAGGAATTGTTTCTAATAGAATTTTATTATGCCTTTCATTGATCATTGAAAATTGGTATTATTCTGTGTGACTCACTTTTTCCCTATCTGTACTGCTCTAGGATAATCATATCAAACTGCTGCCCACCCCCCCCCCCCCCACCCCTCCCACCCACCCCACCCCATCCCCTGACTTGTTTGTTTATAAGTTAAACTGAAAAGATGTTGTTGATGTCTTTGTGCCTGTTTACGCGTCATGTGAGCTTTCGGATTTCTAGTCTTTTCTAATTATCATACGAGCGTGTGTGTGTGTGTGTGTGTGTGTGTGTGTGTGTGTGTGTGTGTGTGTGTGTGTGTGTGTGCCCAAGATCTTTCTCGCGGTAGAGACAATTGCTTCAGTGCTTTAAAAAAAAAATAAAAGATATATTTCACGTATTTTGAACTACACAGCGATTACTTTTGAATAAAGAAGAGTCGGACGCGGTGTTGTGATAACAAATAATTATTCAAGTTAAATCCGTCCGCGTCGATTATGGCCCAAAATGTTGCAACACAAGACCGCTGACCTGCGTTCAAGGTTTACAGGCTTCGCCGAGCTTCAATGCGGAGCTTCAGTGGCTCCACCTAGCACAAAGAACGGCAACCACGTGCCACAGTACCCCCTGACGATAGGCCACGTGAAACGCAAGCGACTTACACTACCCGCAAACATCAAATCATATTTTCCCAACGGTCACCGGACTCTTAGCCGCGCGAGGCACCATATTTTCACGCAGGCGATCTGACGGCCTTCCCGTCATCCTTCTCGGCTACGTCACGTGATCGGCGCGTGTTATGTGACGTCCAGCACGCGCGTGATGTGACGTAGTCGCACGCGCATCCCCTCTGCCCCCGCTGCTACAAACTACTTTGGGAGTTGGCCCATCACTTCACACGGTGAGTGAAAACAAACTCCAAGCACCAGCCGACTCGCGGGTTATTGTTCTCCGGTTAAACTCTACCTGTCACAATCTTTCTTCGGCTTAATTGCCACGTTGTTTATGGTGATCATCATTGTCCTCTGTCTTCGCCACTCGAAACATCTGCCACGTTCACGATTTCTTTTGAGCAGCTCGATGTCTTTTGGGCCAGTGTTCAAGACGTTTGAAATTTGGAACTTGTGTTGGTCAATCCCCAAATCAAAACAAGACAAATTAAAAATAAACATCATCATCAACATCTTAATGATTACAACAACAACAATAACAACAACAACAACAACAATAAGACTTAAAAGGGTCTAATGCCACCCACATGTCGTTATGCTTTCGTGATATCTGTCATCACACCACTTAGACACCTGGACAATGACAGCGTCTGAAATGCTAACTGGAATTAGCCCGTTTAATGTTCCGCACATGGAAACTTGACTTTGACACTCCTGAATACAATAATAACATCAGAGAATTCGCGAAAACAATGTAAACATAACACTGAACTTAACAAAACACATCTTCTCGACGTATGTAAGCATTACAACAACAACAACAACAGCAACAACAATCAGCAGACTACTTTTCGGAAATACTGTACGTCAATGATTCCGTGTATTGTTATTGTCATTCAGTTGTAAAACAGCACTGGGAATGAACAAAGAAAGAAACTTCTAAACCTAAGCCAAAAATGTCCCTTTTGTCACAAAAGAAATCTATACTGCTATTCGGTTTCGAGTCCTTGAATTATGTACTTAGAAGAAGAAAAAATCTGCACACACAAAAAATTCGACACTTACTTTCTCGTGGTGTCTTTTGATAAAGCAGCATATCGACACTTTAAATGGTAAATGAACGAAAGGCTAGAACACTTGAAATTGCACGTAAGGGATCAGTACAGTAAAGTATTCTTGAATTGAATTGAATTGTAAGCAGGACAACACTGCCACTCAGAGTGTCACGTCCTATTTTACTGAAATCAAATACATACTATAGGTTTGAACACGACCTTCCGTATACGGAATATGCTCTCACAATTTGTATTCAAAACTATTTAAAAAATTAATTTAAACGATTTTAAAACTTTGTTACCTTTATGTGCCAGGGGAACCGGGATAGCCGAATGGTACAGCGTTGGAGTTTCAATGCTCGGGTAGTGAGTTCGAATCTCGACTGGGGCCAAATATTGGTGTTGGCCCCTTTGGCGTTGCTCCGTCTTTGATATCACCCATACGTGGTGGAAAAGGACGTTAAACTCCAAAACCCCCAATCACCCACCCGCCTTTATGTGCCACCGTGACCAAAAAGAAGAAAAAAAAGAGTTCGGGACGAAAGTTGATAGCATTTGGTTTAAACATTTTTATTCATTGAAGCCGGATCACCGTCAAGCAGTAAACAGTATTACGTTGAAAAGAGCACAACAAGTAAAACTTATATACGTGCTCATCTGAACCAGTTTACAAAAAGCATGGCGGAGAGATTGGCGTGGAAAAACTGACTGGACTGAGATGTAAAGACATAAAAAGAGAGAGAAAACTAAGAAGAAGGAGAGAGAGCAGGACGAAGAAAGGAAAGAAGAAAGAGCATATCAAACTTTATCAAACGTTGATGGCATTTAAGTCAAACCTGTCAAAACCTCATATTCACTTTTGTTGAACCCAGGGCATCTTGAGGCGGCTCCAGTCTATTGACTCTTTAATTCAATGGTAGGCCAGTACTTCCTAACAAGAAGTTAGTTAAAACTTCACAGAAAATTCGACAACAGACCGCGGAAAATGAGAAAGGACGATCTTGGCATGACAGTATCATTGTATCACGGAAACTGGTTACAAGATGGAACTGTCAAAACTAAGACCTCGCATTAGGAACATCTATTCATATCAGTGCCCCCTTAGGTCACCCATCCGTCACCCCAAAAGTACCCCCGCGCTCTCGCCTCTCTATTCATTTTCATCCGAACGCCGGCCGATCAAGGAATTAAGGAGAGCATTTCACGTCGACACTAAAAGAAACTAGGGAAACGTCTCAAAGACACAACACCACGTCATTAGCCGCTTGCCACCAAAAGCCGTTCGATCTGAATGAAATCCTGTAATTGTCCTGTCACCTACGATTCTCTAAATTTCCCTCCTTTTCTCCCACTCCCAACCATCTGCCGAGAAGCCTCGCGCATTGAATGACATAAAAATACATCGGACGCTCGTCAATCCTCGTATAATTTGCCACGCCTGCGGGGGTGGGGGTGGAGGGGGGGAGCAGGGGAGGTTGCCGGGAGGAGGAACGGGTGGGCAAATCTCCCACCCGAAAACATCCACGTCTGTCCGAGCGGGGGTCCGTTCCATCGGCAGACGTTCTGGCACACGTCGGAATCGACACGCAAGCCGGATGGCCCAATCCCTCCGCACGTTTTATGACGTTGTGGCCTTGAACTTGAGCACCTGCGGATTCAGAGGTGAGTGGGTAGGTGGGTGGGTGTTTGGGGGTTTAACGTCATTTTCCACCACATACGGGTGATATCAAAGACGGGACAACGATGAAAAAGCCAGCACAAATATTTGGCCCCAGCCTGGGTACGAACTCACGACCCGAGCATTAGAAGTCCAACGCTCTACCATTCGGCCACCCCGGCTCCCCAATTCAGAGGTGAAGTCTCCGTAGAAAAGATGACAATGTAATAAAATAACAACAACAACAACAATAATAATAATAATAATAAAGGACATTTTTTCTATTTGTTCAAAATGAATAAAACTGTTTAAACCAATAAAGGACATTTACACCGCGCAATTCTTGAAAATACATCAACTGACTGCGCATTCACACATCACTCACAAGCACATAGAACACAGTCTAAAGCAGCAGGTACATTTTACGTCTAATCTTTACAGGTGCATGTATTTGCGCTCGAGGTTTAGAACGTGAAGTTGAGTGTAAGCTTATGTCTGTCGTAGTCCTACCCTCCTCAGGCAAAGACTGTTCTGATCAGTCAGCCTGCATTGTGAAAGATGTTCTTTGCGTGCGATGGTGTTGTAAATGTGTCTTAAGGAGAATGGTGATATCTGGATGCAGTATCTCGATAGTGTTTGTGGTCGAGACGTACGGGCAAGGCACCTGTTAGTTACCCGTTGTCTTTCTATCAATCTGTGGGGCAGCCGAGATAGCCGAATTCTAGAGCGTCTTGCTCGGGTCCTGACTTCGAACCCCGACTGGGGCCAAATATTTGTTCTGTCCTTTTTTCTTGTTGTCCCGTCTTTGGTGTTACCCATACGTGGTGGAAAAGGACGTTAAACTCCCAAACACCCATCCACATCACCCTTCTATCAATCTGTACATGTTGGTTGAAAGTTTCCACGGTTGCATCCCACGACAGCCACCAGTAACCACTCATCGTTTCTTTTCCCTTTATTATCATGGAAGTTTTTAGGTCGTCTGGATACGGCCATTGTTTTACTTAACGTGTTAAGACCTGTGCAGCTCAGCTGGTTGAGGACGAGAAGCGATCTCAACCTCAACACAACAGCACACCAGCGAACCCCAACTCAACAGCACACCAGATCCAAAGAAGTTTAAACGTATGCTTTACTCTAACGTAAAACGTGTGTGTGTGTGTGTGTGTGTGTGTGTGTGTGTGTGTGTGTGTGTGTGTGTGTGTGTGTGTGTGTGTGTGTTTCCACCGCTGCTAAAGAACCCGGATGGTTTGTCAAACTGTGAACTATTCAGCCCATACTTCCCATCCAGAATCACTCCAATGCGAGTGTATGATGAACAAAATATTGCATTCAGTCACAGGGTTCCCGAACGTTAAGTTACAGACAAACCCCCTCACCCCATCAACAAGTCCCTGGACCCGCCCCTGATCCCACGATCACACAGCCGGCGGAGCCCGAACAAAAGAAGCGATGATTCTCCAGAAAACAGTGTCCCTCACCACATGACCTCGACTAGTTGCGAAGCTCGCGATCACTTGACGAGATGTCTGCTGCAGGCGTCCAAGACGACTGGTGTTCAGCAACAGTCACGTGGCCGGGAAGAAAGAGTTTTAGTACGAGGTGAAGGATAGTCGGCAGGGGTCGGGGATCCAGGAAAGCCGGGGAGAGAGCGAGTAAAAGCGGAGCGCCCGGTCGACCTCCGTTGCTAGGACCTAGATAGTGAACTGCACGTGCAGCACGAGAAGGACGCCGAGCGCGCGGTGTACGGTGACCGGATTAAAGCGATCCGGGCGGCGACGTCCACGGCGCGTTTCCAGGATTGTCTGTTCCCACAGCATGCGCAGGGGGGGTTGCTGAGAAGCCCTTGTGCGTCCGTCCGCCCGTCATCTGCCACCGGTTGACCCCGTAACACACTGGCTACGCCCTGCACGTGCATCGCGAGGCCACTGCACGCGCCAGCTAGACATGGCGGAGGAGGAATCGTCACGGGGTATCGGTTTTTATTGTTGGTGTTGGATACTTTTTCTGTGGCCCCCTTTTACCTTCATTGCTGATTTTCATTACAGTTTTTCATGGCCGGGTCTATTGTGCCAAAACTCCAATTTGTCACCGACCTGTGCTGACGGTCTACCGCACCTTCCCTACTCCCTAAAATGTCTTGGACAAAGCCTCTTTTCTTGCAACCCAAAGTTTTATTGGCGTGAATGGGAGGCATGCTGGGATAGGTGTGTGTGTGCGTGTGTGCGTGTGTGCGCGTGTGATCGTGCTTGTGTGCGTGCGCGTACGCGGGCACCCAGGAAAAAGAAAAGAGTTTAAGCTTTTGAGGGAGTAAATTTTTGCCTCCAGTTTAGTCACTGCAAGGGTGGAATAAAGAGAGAGAGAGAGAGAGTGTGTGTGTGTGTGTGTGTGTGTGTGTGTGTGTGTGTGTGTGTGTGTGTGTGTGTCGTGTGTGTGTGTGATGTTTAACAGTAACAACTCCAAAAGAGTGTTTGCCGGTCGTTCATATTTTGTCAGCAACTTTGTCTCAGGCTTATGAAACATGGAAAACAGCTCAAAATTCGCTCTGGAAAACTTGGGACAACGGCATGTTGTAGCTAGCCGCATGTCACAAGAAAAACACGGAAAAACGCCATGTTCGCTGTTTGTCTGGACTAAAAGTACTCCCTTGTGACATCAGTATCAGCCCATCTCAAGTCCCTCATAATCTATAGCTTGGAGAACGCTAACCGATTGAGTCAAGCCGATCACGTCAAGTCTTTCTCTGCTTTGAAACCCGGATACCGATTTTGTTAGCGCGTCGGATGGACTTTCATTCCTCCCGTCATGAGTTCAAATCCCGCTTGGTCACCAAAATTCGCGTTGGCCGCGGCTTGCCCCTGCTTTGCCCCCGTGTTTGGTATCACGCTTACACAGTTAAAAAGTACATTTAAACACCCAACAAGAAAACCTTTCTTTGTTTTTTTTTCACGAAACTTGTGAGTACGGCATTGTGTTGTCAACAACACAAGCTTGCGTAATGAGCATGCCATTCTCATTAAAAAGCAGTGAATCCATCTGTTAGATCCGTATGCGAACTTAGACCACGACATGTCGCGACTAACGGGGCAAACTTTCACAGCACGTGCAACGTACAACGCCTCACAACACCAAGAAAGACAATTTGTCACGAAAGGGCACAAGGGAGACAATTTGTCAGGCTTCCGTAGAGCCCCCCCCCCACCCCCACCCCCCTCAACAAGTCCTGGAACAATTGGAACCAGAACCGAACTTGACTGGTTCACAGCTTTATGATTTACGAGGTTCCTTCAAGTGGCTAATTAATCTGAAGACAGTTCCGAGCTGAACGTAGGATTACTCTTTGCCCGCACAATAAAACAATACACCAGCAACCGAGAAGTTTCAAAGGCTGACAGATGGCTCACCACTCATGTAACACACACAGTTTCGAGAGCTCCGCTATAGGCGCCGGCAAAAGACGGGGGCTGGCAGAACAGCTTTAGAAACCCCGCCACGTGCGTTTTAACTTCGATTTGCAGGATACCGCTGAAGTGTATGATCGTTGACGTTTGTAGTTTTGATTAAAGGCGCCATTTCTAAGATTTTTTTAAGGCTCACAGAAAGACGACATTTATAGCACATACGAGATTTCGCAAGGGCATTAAATATTGACACGTGCATATTTTTCAGTCAAGAAAAAAAATGAAGTATGCGTCAAACAGCAGTCGCAAAGAAAATTGAAAACTGTGTTTGTGGAGTGTAGTTCTGAGATGTTCTGGTGGTGTATAGCATCACAACACTTAGATACATGCGCCCACACTGTCTGTGTTTGAGAGCAATCTTATAATGTTTCTCTTTTGTCAAGCCTTCTAGTAATTTCCTGTGTCAGTAACTAGTCAGTTTCCCCAGTGTATGTCTGCCCATCGTTTGTAAAATGTGCGTGAGTGTCGGTGAGTGATTGGAGTTTATTCCAAAGAAACGCGCCATACAAATGCCGTTTATCATTAGATAGATGCGCAGATGCAGCCATTGACAGGCTTACGTTGAGCTGATTGAAGCCAATACCTTTATTTAAAAAACAAAACAAAAAAAAAAAAACAGTAACCACTGACCGTGTTCCGGCCTTGTACTGCGCTCACTGGGTTTGAGAGGCCGACAAAAGGAAAATGGCGCAGGTCGTTTACGGACGACTGAGTTTTCCTCGTTCGCACGGCCATGAAACGTCAGTGTGTTGCATTCGGAGCTCTACTAATCTCCAAGGTAGACCGTTTCGAGCGTACAGGCGCCGTCACATGCACAACAGTTCCAAAACAAAACAGGCTCTCCCCAGATAAAGGGAGCCGGGATAGCCGGGTAGGTGGGTGCGTGGGTGGGTGGGTGTTAGGGAGTTTAACGTCCCTTTCCACCACATACGGATGATACCAAAGACGGGGCAATGAGAAAAGGCCAGCATGACTAATTTGCCCCAGCCGGGATTCAAACTCACGAGCCGAGCAGGAAGAGCACTGAACTTTCAATGCTCATGTCCTCAGTTCGAATCCCGACTGGGGTCAAATATTTGTGCTGGCCTTTTTCTCGATGCCCAGTCTTTGCCACCATCCTACGTGGCGGAAAAGGGCGGTATACTCTCATCGAACCAACCAATCAACCAACCAACTCCCTATGTAAAGCCCAGTAATCTTAGAAGTGGTGCCTTTAACCATCACGGTTGTGCCTGCGTAAGCATCCACCGGCCAGAAGCATCTGGGGATTGCTTGCTCAGTCAACTGAGGCTTTTGCTGGAGGGAAAACAATAGCAACAATGAGTGGAAAGGCTGTTTTCTGCTAGAGCAACATCCTTAATTGGTACTTCACCGAAAGTGCTCGACCACAACGACCGAATCGATCACACACACACACACACACACACACACACACACACACACACACACACACACACACACACACACACACACACACACACACACACACTAAAATCGATGCTGTTTCACATTTCAAATTCTGCACCCATCTGAAAGGTGTGTTGCACCCGCAATTCCTATTACGGAGCGAAAAACATAGCTTGCTCTTTCCCCTTCGTTGTCCCGTCTTTGATATCACCCTAATGAAGACAATAAAATGAATCACCATCTTAGCAACCATGTGAGTTCAATTTCTAGTGACAAGCAGGACACAAACTGTGCTAACTTTTTTCTTCGATATCCCGTCTTTGATATCACCCTAATGAAGACAATAAAATGAACCACCATGTTAGCAACCATGTCAGTTTAATTTCCAGTGACGAGCAGGAAACATACTGTGCTAACTGTTTTCTTCGATATCCCGTCTTTGATATCACCCTAATGAAGACAATAAAATGAATCACCATCTAAGCAACCATTTCAGTTCAATTTCCAGTGACGAGCAAGAAACAAACTGTGCTAACTATTCCCTCCGTTGTCCCGTCTGTGATATCACCCTAATGAAGACACTAAAATGAATCACCTTGTTAGCAACCATGTCAGTTCAATTTCCAGTGACGAGCAACAAACAAACTGTGTTAATGTTTTTTTCTTCGATATCCCGTCTTTGATGTCACCCTAAGCCAAGAAGATTTTGCCAAGAAGATTTTTAATACCGGCTCTGAGCCCAAGGGGCTTTTAAAACCACGATACAGTCAAAATTACATCACCGCGGGCGGCTATGTCAATATGTACATATAATCAAAATCGCCCTCACGACACATTTCTCGCACACATACGCAAACACTGAGAACATAAACATTACTGGTATGGTGCATAGTGCAGCAACTGGACAATATGCCCGAGTCACGAGCAACGCAGACATGCTACAAACAGTAAAGGAGGAGGAGGAGACATCAAATACGCAACCAACCAGATTCAAGTTCAGCAGCATTGTTACCACCGTTACTCGAACGCATTCATCATCCTGATCATCTACGCAAGATCATTGTAATGCCATCGCCGAGAAAAAGTATCAGACATGCACGCGGGGCAGCTGGGTTGCTAGTGAGCACCCACACACACACACACACACACACACACACACACACACACACACACACACACACACACCGACTCCCCCCACCCCCTACCCCGACCCCAGGGGCAAGAGAGGGGAATAATAGAGCACCAGGGTAGAAGGGAAGAGAAAGATCGCCCGCAACCTTCTCTGGCTCCCAATGATGGAAAATTTGTTTTGGGCGACAAAAGCCGCGCCCTTTGCCCAAATTTTGTTACGGGGTTTGCGGTTTTACCCAAAAGGCCTCTTTCACTTCCGGAACAATGGCGCCTCTGGTGGCCACTTCAACTTTCCCTGACGCATGCGCAAGCCTCGAGCCAGTTGTCCGGCAGTGCATTGCCATTGTACTAGCACGTGCGACTCCAACCGCAAGGCGCTGTCAAAACAAGGTAGCTTTACGCAAAAAATAATCACTTTTATTCAAATGAGAAACCAGGGCGAAAGTGTCTGAATACTTTGCTTGTGCAAGTTTAAAATTGGATTATCAAAGTAAACGTCTCCGAGCATGATTTAGGGGTGTCGCTTTCCAAAGAGGAGAGTACTTTTGAGAAGATCGGATACTCATTAGGTATGCCCAGGCGCAAGGTTGCGGAAATCAAAGCACAATGTCGATTGTGCTGACAAAATCTGTCGGCAAGAATTTCGATCCGTGGTCTCGGCTTTCGAGTTTGTTGGTTTTTTTTTCGGTCGTGTTATGCTCTTGTTGCCGTCTGGGTCTTCTTTGTTTTGGGGTGTGCGGCGGTTTATCAGAGAGAGAGAGAGAGAGACTGACTGACTGACTGACTGAATGAATGAATGAATGAATGAAATTGTATTTTCCAAGGATATGGTGAGCGTTTATCAGAGAGAGAGAGAGAGAGAGAGGGGGGGGGGAGAAAAAAAGTCACCAGTACCAAAACGTTTCAACCCATAGAAAATACCTTATCACAGTTTGTTATCACTATGTTACAGAAGTAGTGGAATTACTTGAGTGTCATACGTAATTTTGCAGTGTTTATCACTGTCTTATTGTCTTTTTCTGTTTGTTTGTTTGTTGGTTGGTTGGTTTTTGTTTTGTTTTGGGTTGGGGTTTTGTTGTTGTTGTTGTTGTTGTTTTTTGTCATGGATGTCTTCTCCCAAATGACCATTAGATACTATATTTTCTTATCTAGTCATTATTTATCTGATTCAAAAAGCATTAAACACTAAAGGACATGTCCTCCCTTATTATCATTCTACCATTAAATTCTCAGATTAATGGTCTGATGATGAAGATGTATTTTCTTTCTTTGCAATCGTTTTCAATCTTATCTTGTGTCGTATGCTGCAGCTACAAGTTAGTCAGACTTGAAATATCTGTCTGTCTGTCTGTCTGTCTGTCTGTCTGTCTGCCTGCCTCTCTCTCTCTCTCTCTCTCTCTCTCTCTCTCTCTCTCTCTCTCTCTCTCTCTCTCTCTCTCTCTCTCTCAGTCTGTCTCTCTGTCTGTCTGTCTGCTGACATTACGTGTCTTAATTTTTATTTCTGATTCCCTTCACCAGCACCAACTCATCCCCACCTCCACCCCCCCCCTCCCTTTACCCCACCGATACGCCTCAGTTTCCAAACCGCCCTCAAAGCTAATCACTTCAAAAGCCTTCTCTCTGAGTCAGTTTGAAGGCCTGAAAGCAGATACGCTTTCGCCAGGGTTTGGAGTATCTGTCTCACACAAAAAAGGAAACAATGACGAAACTGTGACAAAGCTGCCACTGTTCTGGGCGAGTAACTCAAGCCACAGAAGCGTCAAAAGGTCGGGGGGTTACTTTGGGGAGGCTCCGATCAACATGTCAAACAGTCCCAAAGGGGCCCGTTCAGAAAAGCTGACAAAATCATCCCGTGTGGTTGACAGTGAGGAGAGAACTGTGGCTTCAAACAGTTGGACAGCAATAAGGCAGGTGAAAGTGTGATTTTTCCTTTTAAAGGAAACACACACACACACACACACACACACACACACACACACACACACACACACACACACACACACACACACACACACACACACACACACACGAGAGAGAGAGAGAGAGAGAGAGAGATGAATAGAAAAGAAAAGAAAAGGGGAAGAAATCTTTTCTATTCTGCTGTAAGGTCAAACGTTTAATTTTGCCCTGGTCTGTATTTTCACAGCTGATCAGCGATGTGACGTGCCCCGCTCATCCATTGTCAACGGACCATCCGACCCGCCACCCGCGGACAAGACCCTAGCTATTAGAGCAACAATAGGCATTTATCATATCTTTTGAAATTACTTCATGCCTTCTTTCAGCTCTGTTTAGCTTCGGCGTTATCCCCCCCCCCCTTTCCCCCTCCCACCAAGGCAACCGTTACTAGAAGGAAGGGGCAGAACAAGAGGAGAGAACGCAGAAGGGTAAAGGGCAATAATCAATATCTGCCAGGGCGGCAAAGGGGGCGCTATTCGCGGTGGCTCTTGGGGTGAATAGGTGGCGGAAGAAGCGGACCTCTCGCAGTGTCTGGATGGGCTTGTGTGGGACGTGAAAGGACCACGTCCTTCAATGTGTTTTAAACGATCGGCCTGCTTTCAAAACGGCCACCACCACCACCATCACCCATTCCCGGCAGCCTCTCTATGCTCTCATGATTTAACTGCTTTCCCTCATCTATTTTCCGGAGATCACCCAGGAGCGTTTGTTTGGAAAGCAGTCGAATGGGCTCCTGATGCGGTCTTCAAAACCGTCCACAGCCGCAGTAACCGCTCACTAAATGGTTTCTCTTTCTTTTTCTGAGACTCTGTATTGAGTTTTTGTTGTTCGGCCATCGGTGTCGATAAGGACCACGGCGTCTACTCAATGAGTGCTGATTTTGATGTGTCCGGAGGTAACTGATGAGTGAGTTTTACTGTTCAGGTGATGGACAGATCATTTGATTTTGTGAGTGTCTTTCCCTCCGTGATTGCAGTTTACAGTTCAGCCCGGAAAACCACGTGCTCTCTCGTGCACAGCACGGGCTAGGGACAGCACGCTCACGCGAACCACACGCATTTTCTCACACACTGACTGGTCATGAACACATTACAATCACATTACAATCACGTGGTACAAAGGGTCAGCTCAGCAATTTAAGTTTGGGAATTTAGAGTTGCATTTATTTTCAAATTTTGTGGGCTGAACATTTCCAAATCAGAAGGGGAGGCATCCGGAGTACCCGGAGAGAACCCCCGACGATCGGCCCGAATGAACGGTGCCACTTTCGAGAAGGAAATATTCTCTGCCCCGAGTGGAACTCGAACCTGACCTCTTGCTTTGATAACGAAGTCTTTTAACCACCGACCGCCCTCTTCCCTTTAGTCAGGTGGTTCAATTACCCAGATTCCATACAGCAACTATCTCTTTCAGACCATCATGACGCCCTTTGCATGGAACTTCAGCAGCAAGCCATCCACATGCAGGCTTTTGTGCTTTAGCTCACCGTGAACATTTTTGTCAGGTCGTCCAGTCACCAAGGCCCCATACAGCACCTATCTCTTTCAGACCATCATGGCGCCCTCTTCTTGTAGTCAGATGGTTCAATCACCAAGGCCCTATACAGCACCTATCTCTTTGGTTTAAACTGATTTATTTTTGTTGCACTGGTGGAAGTACAGAAACACAGTTTGAGCATAAAGAAGACGTACTTATGACATGCTCAATAAAAATTCAATTAAAGCAACATTTGCAACGGCGGTTCACGAATTATGAGAGAGAGAGAGAGAGAGAGAGAGGGGGGGGGGGGTAGGTCTCAGTTTGTCAGTGAGCATTTTCATATCATTTCACCTATCTCTTTCAGACCATCATGACGCCCGTTGCATGGAACTTCAGCAGCAAGCTATCCACATGCAGGCTTTTGTGCTTTAGCCCACCGTGAACATTTTTGTCAGGTCGTCCAATCACCAAGGCCCCACACAGCACCTATCTCTTTCAGACCATCATGGCGCCCGTTGCCCGTTCCCAGGACCCTCTTTTTGTCGTCAGATGGTTCAATCATCCAGGTCCCATACAGCACCTATCTCTTTCAGGCCATCATGACGTCCGTTGCATGAACCCTGGGCAGCAAGCTATCCACATCCAGGCTTTTGTGTGTAAGGTTTGTGAAAGCGGCCGTCAGCCCCGGCTCCCGGATGACCGCTCGGCGTGTCCTGTTGGCAACGATCCGGATCACAGAGTGGACAGCCGCTAAGCAAACAGATCGCTCGCACGCAGGGAACAGTGGCTCTGTTGGAAAATAAACACCGGCACAATCGGAGCTTTTCTCCTGTCGGTAATCGGCCACTTTCGCCACCACCCACCCGTGAAAGGTTGTACGGGTAAGGGAGGGGGGAAGGGGAAGGGTCAGCTGACCGCACGCAGCGCCAACAGAATGGGCAGCTTAGAATGAAAATGGCGGCGCCCCTGAGGCTTGGGGAGTAGGGGGCGGAGTAACTCTCTTGGTTTCCTGTTTGTATTGTGATCTGTGTTGCTCTTGTTTTCACTGATTCAGTGATTTTGCGCTGAAGCAGAATAGCAGTACAAAATGAAAATGGCCCCTGTGGCTTTACGAACAGGGGGAGTGACCATTGTAGCTTCCTGTTTGTATTGTGATTCCTGTCGCTCTTGTGGTAGTGATCCGGTGACTGATTGTAGCGCTTAAACTACCTACACAGCTAACAACCTGTTAGCTTCGCGTGTCTGATACTCGTTGTTCTGGTTCATTCAATTTGTCAACCATACGGGAGATTTAGACACAGATTGTAAGTCAGATTCGTCCCGGTCTCAGGTTTTCTTCCGGCAAGGAGACGCCACGCCTGGTTGAGACAGCCTCAATTGTACTTTGAGCGCTCAAAACTGTTGGTTTAAACAGAAGTTTTATTTCGCTGATTTTTGTGCACACAAGATATTCAGGTCCATGACGTGGGAGGAACACCACTGGAACTGGCAAAGAGTTGGGGCACCCCCCCTCCCCCCCCCCCAAAAAAAAAAATTCAGGTGGCGGGGGCCGGGATAGCCGCATGGTAGAGCGTTGGACTTTCAATACTCTCGGGTCATGAGTTCGAATCCCGGCTGGAGCCAAATATTTGTCCTGGCCTTTTTCTCGTTGCCCCGTCTTTGATATCACCCACGTGGTGGAACAGGACGTTAAACACCCACCCTGTGTACAGCCTCCATCTGTTTACATTCACAGAGTGTGTGTGTGTGTGTGTGGGGGGGGGGGGTTGACAACAGTTTCGTATATAACACATTGAGAAAGAGAACTGTCTGGGGGGGGGGGGGGTGTGTGTGAGGGGGAGGGGGGAGGGGCCACAAACGTTTTGTATATTACACATTGAGAAAGAGAACTGTCTGGGGGGGGGGGTGTGAGGGGGAGGGGGGAGGGGCCACAAACGTTTTGTATATTACACATTGAGAAAGAGAACTGTCTGGGGGGGGGGTGTGAGGGGGAGGGGGGAGGGGCCACAAAAGTTTTGTATATTACACATTGAGAAAGAGAACTGTCTGGGGGGGGGGTGTGAGGGGGAGGGGGGAGGGGCCACAAAAGTTTTGTATATTACACATTGAGAAAGAGAACTGTCTGGGGAGGGGTGTGAGGGGGAGGGGGGAGGGGCCACAAAAGTTTTGTATATTACACATTGAGAAAGAGAACTGTCTGGGGGGGGGGGGTGTGAGGGGGAGGGGGGAGGGGCCACAAAAGTTTTGTATATTACACATTGAGAAAGAGAACTGTCTGGGGGGGGGGTGTGAGGGGGAGGGGGGAGGGGCCACAAAAGTTTTGTATATTACACATTAATAATAATAATAATAATAAATGGTATTTCTAGGGCGCATTTCTTTAAATAAAACTCAATGCGCCTATCACTCACTCACACTCACGCACATCATACAACGATGAACAGACATACACTGGTGAAACTGACTAGTTAAAATAACTGGTGTTAGTAGTTTGTGGCCTCATGCCGCTCAAGCAACAAGGACCAGCATGCGGCTGAGGAAATTACTGATAGGCTTTGCGGAAGAGGAACGTTTTCAGACTGCTCTTGAAAACAGACAGCGTGGGCGCATTTCTCAGATCTGAAGGCAGAGAGTTCCAAACGGCAGGAGCGGCAAAACTGAAAGAGCGCTCACCGAAAGATTTCAGGCTGCGCTTGGGGATTTTGAGAAGCCTCTCGGACGACGACCGGAGGGTTCGCGACGGTATATAGGTGACAAGTGAAGCTGAGAGGTAAGGTGGGAGAGTGCTATCAAAGTGACGAAATGCCAGAACAGATATTTTGTAGTGAAGGCGGAAATGAACTGGTAGCCAATGGAGCTCTCTTAGAAGTGGTGTTACGTGCTCTCGCTTCCGTTTGCCCAGCACTAATCGCGCAGCGCTGTTCTGGACTCTTTGAAGGCGGCCTAACTGTTCTGCTGGAAGGCCAGCCAGTGCTGAGTTGCAGTAGTCGAGGCGTGAGGTTATAAGAGCAGTAACTAATTTTGTGCAGGCACTTTGTGAAAGGAATGGTCGGATCGACGCAATACGCCTGAGTTCTAGAAAACAAGCGCGGCAGACGCAGCTGATCTGTTCTTGCATAGAAAGCGACCGATCAATCCTAACACCAAGATACTTGACGGATTTCACGAAGGGTATGTCGCAACCATCAATGGAGACTGAGTCACCGTTCACCAGACCGAGACGTGAAGGAGCGCCCACAGGCATAACTTCGGTCTTGTCTGTGTTCAACATAAGTTTGTTGCTGTTCATCCATGTCAGAACGTCGCTGATACATGACTTGAGAAAGAGAACTGTCTGGGGGGGGGGGGGTGAGGGGGAGGGGGGAGGGGCCACAAAAGTTTTGTATATTACACATTGAGAAAGAGAACTGTCTGGGGGGGGGGGGGGGGGGTGTGAGGGGGAGGGGGGAGGGGCCACAAAAGTTTTGTATATTACACATTGAGAAAGAGAACTGTCTGGGGGGGGGGGGGTGTGAGGGGGAGGGGGGAGGGGCCACAAAAGTTTTGTATATTACACATTGAGAAAGAGAACTGTCTGGGGGGGGGTGAGGGGGAGGGGGGAGGGGCCACAAAAGTTTTGTATATTACACATTGAGAAAGAGAACTGTCTGGGGGGGGGGGTGTGAGGGGGAGGGGGGAGGGGCCACAAAAGTTTTGTATATTACACATTGAGAAAGAGAACTGTCTGGGGGGGGGGGGGGGTGTGAGGGGGAGGGGGGAGGGGCCACAAAAGTTTTGTATATTACACATTGAGAAAGAGAACTGTTGCACCCCGACAGTTTACAATGCTTTACTATCATCACCATCATCATCATCATCATCATCATCATCATCATCATCACCATCTTCATCATCATCATCATCATCCACTAAAAGGGTCAGGCCTGTCGGGGGAGGGGCGGGGGCGCACAACCGGAGGGATGGACATACATACAAGCATATTCACCACTGTCCTGCTCATATAAATAAATGATTTTTATATTACTAATTAGTAAATGAACTTATGTGATTCATAGGTTTACTAGTTTCTCTAGGGCTCTCCGTTACTCCGTGAACAACATCAGGCAGAATGAGGAGCCAGTGCACTGTTAAAAGTGAAGACATGATTGTCTTTCGTCAGTTTCTTATTTTACTTCTCTCGCTCTGTCTGTGTGTGTGTGTGTGTGTATGTATGTGTGTGTGTGTGTGTGTGTGTGTGTGTGTGTGTGTGTGTGTGTGTGTGTGTGTGTGTGTGTGTGTGTGTGTGTGTGTGTGTGTGTTTTAATTGTTTGTTTGTTGTTGTTGTTGTTTGAGTTTTGTTGTTTGTTGTTGTTGCTGGCTTTTGTGTTCGTTCTTTTGTTTGTTTGTTTGTTTGTTTGTTTGTTGTTGTGTTTGTTTTTGTTTGTTTTGTTTTGTTTTGCTTTGTTTTGTTTTGTTTTGTTTTGTTTTGTTTTGTTTTGTTTTGTTTTGTTTTGTTTTGGGGGGGGGGGTCTTCCCTTTTTTAGGGGGTGCTGGGATATCATAGTTTAGTGGAAACAAGTACCTCACTCCCGCTCCATATTGTTTCGTCTGTTTAACATGGGGAGGCGGGGAAGCCGAACGGTACAGCGTTGGACTTTCAAAGCTCGGGTAGTGAGTGCGAATCTCCGCCGGGAGCCAAGTATCTTTTTTTCTCGTTGCTCCGTCTTTAATGTTACCCACACGTGGTGGAAAAGGACGTTAAACTCCCGAACACCCACCACCCACCCTCTACTGGCAAGCTTTATTTAAACATTTCAATGACTCGATGCCACTGCACTCACATGACATCGTGCTGGCCTGCCACACCGTGACCCTTTCCCAAAGGTCAGACTGGTCATGTTCACAAATATAATGTATTGGCATCAGGGCGTTGTCCCGAAATAACCGACTAACTTGTGTAACGCTATTAAGCAACAGTTCCGGCCTGAGCAGCCGCAGCGACGGCCACACAATTCTATTTCTGGGGCTTGTTTCAGTTTTCAAGTACTGGAACTGACCTTGTGAATTCGAAGACAGGGATCAGGGAAGGAGGCGGCGGGATGGGGGGAGGAGGGGGGGGGAGATGGGGTACTAGAGGAGGTGGATGGGGGTGGGGGCGGTCAGTCTCAGATGGAGGGATTCCCCTGCATCGGGCGGCCACCCCTCCAAGAACACCTGCTCTAGTATGGTTAACCAGTGATGTCAAAACAGTGATTTTGGAGAGGGCGGGTAGGTGGGTGGATGTTTGGGAGTTTAACGTCCTTTTCCATAAGGGTGATATCAAAGACGGGGCAGAGAGAAAAAGGCCAGCACAAATATTTGGCTCCAACCGGGATTCGAACTCACGACCCGAGCATTGAAAGTCCAACGCTCTACTGACCATTCGGCCACCCCGGCCCCCAGTGCTTTTGGAGAGACTGAAATACAAGTTGTTTGTTTGTTTGTTTGTCCTGGTTGGAAGCCAAACGGTTGTGCTGGCGATCCCCTTTTGCACCTTACCCCGTCTTTGACTTCAGGCAAACGTTTTGGAAATGGACGCTAAACCTCCAAACAACCGGTCAAACAACAGTTACTGGTGACATCACTAGTTCTTGTTGTTTTACAAAGTATTTTGTTTGTTCGCTTGTTTGCTTGTTTTATTTTGTTGCCAGAAGAGGAGATATAAGATTGGCTTGACTCGACTTGTTTGTGTACTTGTTTTGTTGTTTTGTTTATTTGTTTGTTTTGTGTTTGTTTGTTTGTTTGTTTGTTTGATTTTTGGTTGTTTGTTGTTGTTATTGGGCTTTTGTTGTTGTTGTCGTTGTTGTTTGGGTTTTTGTTTGTTTGTTTGTTGTTGTTGTTGTTGTTTGTTTTGTGGTTTGTTTTTTTTTTTTGGGGTGGGGGGGGTGGGGGGGATGGGGGGGGTTGACCCCAGAAGACTGGAAATGTTTGCTTGTTTCGTTTGTGTTCGGTTTGATGTGGCGAGGTATGGTTTGGTTTGGTTTGGTTTGGTTTGTTTGTATGTTTGTTTGTTTGTTTCGGGGTTATTTTTGTCAATTTTCACAATGTAATAAAAAGGGGCCGAATTCTTCCCAAAACTGGAGTAGTTTCCCCGATGGCTCTAAGTCAACGCAAACGGTCACCCTCTGCCCTACCTGCACGTCACATTTCTGTGTATGACAGGTCAGCAACCGAAGGGAAAGAGCGATCCACTGCCGTGTGACCCCTCGCACCCCGTTGCATCACGGGACACAAAACAAGGGTCAGTTTTGGTCGTCCCCGACAATACCAGTGGTCAAGCCGGGGTCGCATAGGTCAAGAGGTCCGGTGAGAGGTCGCCGCGCATGCACACTAACGGAGAAAGTGACCAGCCAGCGGGACATGGAATTGTCAATGGGCACAGCGATTGCCTCGGTGTCTGATAACTGCGCCTGTTTAAAAATAAAACAAGTTCCTTCAGGCTGTTGTCCGACTCGGTGACTTGTCCTGTGACATTCTGGAACAGCTGTGTGCAAACCAGTCAATCAATGTATCACTCAGTCAATCAGAGGAACTTTAAAAAAAAATTTAAATCTTGGAGAGCTATCCTGCTCTCCTATGCAAGTACGGGGATAAAACTTCTGCAAACTTCTTCTGTTGCTACGACAGTACAAACAACGCAAAAGAATGGTGACTGCTCAACGGGCATTTTTGGCTGTCTTGACTACAAATCTGGATGAAATCAGTTCAACTGATAGTTCTACCACGTTCTTCTTTGTATGGTACTGTAGGTACTGAGAGAGACAGACAGAGGGGGAGAGAGAGAGGGAGGCTTCTGGACCGACATTGGTGAAAGGGAGCTAACCGACTATTGCAGGGTAGTGACGCCATGTTGTGTAACGGGGAGGTGCGGGGAGGAGTTGCTCTCACTCGGTTTTCTCCCTTGGTCCGCGCTACTTTTCTGCCGGCACGGGCGTGACAAGAGGATGAAACCGTTACCAGAGACTACTCTCTCTCTCTCTCTCTCTCTCTCTCTCTCTCTCTGTGTGCCGGTGTGTGTGTGTGTGTGTGTGTGTGTGTGTGTGTGTGTGTGTGTGTGAGAGAGAGAGAGAGAGAGAGAGAGAGAGGGAGAGGAGAACCAACTGTACCACTGCACCGCCTTCGCAGATGGCAAAAACAACCCAAACCGCTTTCTGCGATTCACTTCAATCGAAGGGATATCCGGAACATAGCAGCTCCCCTTTTACCCCATTGTCCTCAGAAAATCCAAAGACGATTTCCTACAAGAAAAGCAAGAAAATAGCAGTATTTGCTTAGCCGCCCCGCAAATAACAGCCCTGGACGCGCGCCCTATTCTTAGAGGTGGTGGGGAGGATTTTAGCATGCTGACCTTTTTTTGTGGGATTAAAACGGAAGGGATTAACCTGCCGTGACGGGTCACGGTTTCTGAAACTGGATTCTTCTTGTCTGCACGGTGGAACCTAAGAACTTAATCCGGTTTCTTCTCAACCCGGTTGTCAGAGAGACTTTGGGGCACAGCCGATCGAGTCGTGAACTCGGACGTGGTTGACAAATTGAAATGTCCTACGTTTTATTTGTGCTGGTGACTTTTTATTCTTGATGGAGAGTGGGGTTTTGTATCCTTAATTCTTATCTTGTTGGGCATTGTTGTTTTGTTTTGTTTCTTACCTTTAACTTAATTCCCTGTTTTCACTGATGCTCGAGTCGTGAGTTCGTATCCCGGCTGGGGCCAAATATTTGTGCTGGCTTTTTCCTCGTTGTCCCGTCTTTGATATCACCCGTATGTGGTGGAAAAGGACGTTAAACCCCCAAACACCCACCCCACGCACCCTGTTTTCACTAGCTCGAGAGCATGCAGTGATTGCGTCGCTGAAAGATGAGGGATGCAACCCCGGCTCCCAATTTTCGCAAAATATAAGTGTTTACAGACAGACTGAAAAGACAGTGTTTGTACTCCCCCTAACGGTTACCGTTAAAGTTTCTCCGGTTCCCAGTCATTCGCTTCCAAAACCGGTCTCACTTTAAAGTGAGTGATCCATAATCAAAGAGCTTGGAGTGCAAAAGGACCTTGATCACAAAAACCGCCAGCCTCAGTCACTATACTACTGCCCGCCAAAGCTAAGCCGACCCGCCGGACTTCAAAACCACTTCACGAGAGCTACAATCAAACTTAACTTCATTTCCTCTCGATCTTGACCCCTTGGCTCTCCTGGGCAACGAAGCTACTCTCCGGCCCCCTGCACCTGCCGGTCAGGAGTTTCAATCCTTGGAGCGGCACCTGTAAATCAAGGTGCATCGCGGCAAGTCATGGAGGCCAGGTCGGGGTGACCCGGTCCAGCGCGGAGACTCTGATCAAGAAGAAGATGAGAGGGGAAGTGTTAGAAGTGGGAGGGGGGCGATTACAGCGGACACTCCCCCTGCTTTGAGTGTCTGTCCTTTTCCTCGCTCCGTCCCCCCGGGGATCGGGGAGGGAACGCCTGTACTGGAGTCGGTGAGGGCTGGGTTGTCACAGAGTCTGACTGTAGCGGGTTCTTTCGGAGATGATTTCATTTTAATTGCTGGTGAAACTTGAGAACGCAGACTGAGAACTCAGACAAGGGCGGCTGGTGCAAACATAAACACTCTTCAAATATTTGAATAAGGTTTTAAAATTAACTAGTTAAGCATTTTACTGTGACACAAGTTGTATATAATGCTGTTATGCCTCATCAGTAAATGAAACACTGTGTAAAGTCATTCTCTAAATAGTGACAATAGTCACACACACACACACACACACACACACACACACACACACACACACACACACACACACACACGGCCGGCACACACACACACACACACACACGCACACACACACACACACGGCCGGCACACACACACACACACACACACACACACACACACAACGAGAAAGACTGAGAGATGCGGGCAGACTGAGTCTAAAGCTTCAAATTATGCATGGAGAGTCATTTAGTCAGTCTATCAGTTATCGGTTTTGTTGCCTCTGTCTGTCTGTCTGTCTGTCAGTCAGTCAGGGGAACCGGGTTGGCCGAATAGTAGAGCGTTGGACTTCAGGCTAATGCTCGGGTCGTGAGTTCGCATCCCGGCTGGGGCCAAATATTTGTGCTGGCTTTTTAATCGTTGCCCAGTCTTTGATATCAAACCCGTATGTGGTGGAAAAGGACGTTAAACTCCTAAAGACCCACCCAACTACCCACCCTGTCTGTCAATCTGTCTGTCTGTTCGTGTCAGTGTGCTCTTGTATGTCTTCAACGTCAAATACTTTCCCAAACCGTATACCTACAGATGTTTCTATTTCCTAATTCACAGATTCCATTGACCAGTCGCATATCATGAATGGCCCTTCTTTACCCAGGCCGGCATACCCCGCCGGCCGGATAGTACGGTTTTTCCCATAGTCGCTTCCCACGATCGGCTCCAGTCAGCAGGTCAAGGATACAGCTACGAGCGTCTTTCACTGACGATTCATCTGCATTTCCGCTGGAAAAGTAACATAAAGCAAGAGAGGTTCGCTAACGATTTGACCATCATACTGCCCCTGACAGGTCAACAATACCACAGTGTAAGGACTATCGCTCGAGAGCAGTTGACCACGATGGTTTACGTTTAGTGCAAGCAACTCAACGTGAAGATTTAAAGACTAAATCCTAGACGGAAAAACTCATTTTACTAGTTAAGGAAGCCTAGTTTTGAAAATCGTGTGTGTGTGTGTGTGTGTGTGTGTGTGTGTGTGTGTGTGTGTGTGTGTGTGTGTGTGTGTGTGTGTGTGTGTGTGTGTGTGTGTGTGTGACGGTGTGTGTGTGTGTGTGTGTGTGTGTGTGTGTGTGTGTGTGTGCGCGCGCGCGCGCGTGCGTGAGCTGAGCGGCCGGAGAGACAGACTCGGAGACAGAGACAGACAGACAGACAGACAGACAGACAGACAGAGAAAGCTGAAATTAAAACTGAAATAGTTTTATTTTGAAAAGGTAACAGTTGCTGGCCTAGTCTGTCATGCCGACCAGTTTTCAAACTTGCCGCTGGATTAAGCATCTAAAATGTAAAATTTGAGCATATTTAAAACTAGAACACATATAAAACTAAAATACCAACACACACACACACACACACACACACACACACACACACACACACACACACACAGAGCCAGTCTCAGAGAGAGAGAAAGAGAGAGAAAGAGAACAATAACGATAACGATAACGACTGATAACGATAACTATCCTTTATTTTACAACTTAAGAAGTTTTTGCATACAAAGACCATTTTCAAACTTGCCATTGCCAAACCACCATAAAAAGAAAGAAAATCAGTTGAAAAGAAGAAAATGAAGAAAAAAAATATAAGACCATGAGAGAGAGAGAGAGAGAGGATGGGTGTTTGGGGGTTGAACGTTCTTTTCAACCACATACGGAGAGAGAGAGAGAGAGAGAGATTCCGGAAGAAATAGATTATTGTAATTTTGTGCTGCCTAAGCTTTTTCTCACCTCCCTGGGTGTCAATAAAACTTTGTGGGTCGAAAGGCCAAAACAGAAAGACTACAACCAGCACAGGAAGCAGTGGCCGTCTCCACATACAATCGCTGGCCCCACGTACTGTACAATTTCATTCACAAAACTGCGTCTCGAACTTTTCACCTACAGTTCCGTTTGTTATCCCGGAGGGACCTTTCGTTTGGGTAGGCGGGCACCCGTGACCAACCAGGCGTATCGGATGGCTCGCTCCGCTTGGGTAAACTGCATCATGACCCAGGCTGACAAAGGCTCGGCAATGGAGAAGTAGAAAAAAGGCCGGATGGAAAGGAAAGTGGTTGTGGGGTGGGGGGTGGGGTGGAGGTGGGGAAAGGGGGTGGGGTGGGGGGGTTGCGGGGGCTGAGTTCGCGCCAAGATGGATTTCATTCATAAGTTTTTTCCCCCCTCAAGGAAAGGGTCATCAGGTCACATACTATGTCCAGTCTGTAAGGCAGTTTGTAATTCGGTGGAAGTGTCAGTGCCGTCCGTGATAGCTTACCTTGTGGGAGAAATGAGGTGGAATGAAACTTCATTTTACAAGAATAGAAGATTAGGTACGAAGTCCTGTGTTCGATCTTGTCCTTGCTAATCTACTCAGTCACGCACCCCCCCCCCCTCCAGCCCCTCCCCACCACCCCTCCACACACACACAGAGGCATTGGACAGCAACAGCTGACTAAAAATGAAATGATCAAGTTCAAATAATCAAACTCAAATAATGAAAGTAAAATAATCAAAGTCAGAGAGAGAGAGAGAGAGAGAGGTGGTGGTGAGGGGGGGGGGGGGGCACTCATATTTCCACAGTGAAACATGTCGACAAAACCAAACCCAACCGTTTTTCACGTTCTCAGAGACAACGTGACAAGTACATTTGCACCAAATTTACCGATAGCACTTGTACTAAGGACTTCTTAGCGGATCAAATTCCACACAGTGTATCCTGATGCGTCTAACAGTGAAGTCTAGGCTTTAGTTTATGGGTGTGTATATCATCCCTTCCCACCTGAGCAGTCTCACTCTTTGCAGACAGTGGATCAGTTAGCATTGTAGAGGATTTTTTTATTCACATTTTTGTGGATATTGAGGTCATTATAGCGAAAAGTTTGTTTGTTTGTTTGTTTGTTTGTTTGTTTGTTTGTTTGTTTGTTTGTTTGTTTGTTTCACTTCCTTTTCTTTCGTTTTCTTTCTGTGGTTGTGCGATTGTTGCCGTGTTGTTTGTTTGTTTGTTTGTTTGTTTGTTTGTTTTTTAGCGCTCCTCGGCCCCTAACGTTTGCTATTTGTGAAAAAGGACGATAAACCCCCAAGCACCCACCCATCCTAAGAATTATAGTCTAGGACTGACGCCGACAAATCATGTGCTCTCTGGCGCGCAGCATGGGTTAGGAACAGTGCGCACGCTACCTCTTGGCAGAGATAGATTTCTCGGGATAAGTCCATAACTGACAAGGCCAAATTCTCTGTCTGCCTGAGCATCGGGGAACCGGAATAGCCGAATGATACAGCGTTGGACTTTCAATGCTCAGGTCGTGAGTTCGAATCACGACTGGGGCCAAATATTTGTGCAGGCCTTTCCTCGTTGCCATCTCTCAAATTCTCGATATAAAAAAAATAATACAGAAAATACTTTTATGATTAATTTTTTGTATGCCTAACCTTATTTCCTAGCAGTTCGGGGAGCCGGGATAGCCGAATGGTAGAGCGTTGGACGTTCAATGCTCGGGTCGTGAGTTCGAATCCCGACTGGGGCCAAATATATGTCCTGGCCTTTTTCTCCTTACCCAGACTTTGATATCACCCGTACGTGGTGGAAAAGGGCGTTAAACTCCCACCCACACACCCACCCTACCCGAGCATCAGTAGAGCCTAAGATCGTGCAGGAGACGGACAGTCCTAGGGTTGAATGTGGTGTAGTCTGATAGCACGTGCGGCACGAGAGAGCGACACCTAGCCCTTGTTTTCTGTAATGACTCACACGCTCCCCCTAAAAGCCAAGACAGACGTGTCTCCCTGGCGGAGCTACCTGCTCTGTTCGCGTCTCAGTGAACGTAACTCTCATCGTCGCGCAGAGAACGATTTCGGGAAGATTCTAATTTCCATAGTTCGCGTTTTGAATGAGTTAAAAGCTGAAATTCCATACACGAGTTAGGGGGTGGGGCATATAGCACCTGAGCAAGGCATTCCACTAAAAATCTTCGTCTTACCTACAAGCGAGCTCGCTAAATTTACATCAGCCGTGGTATCGTGTTTGTTTGTTGTTGTTTTTTTTGTTTTTGTTGTTGTTGTTGGGTTGTTTTTTTTTTGGGGGGGGGGGTTTGTTGGGTTTTTTTTGTGTAGTTTTTTTTAAATATTTTATATCATTATTTTATTTTATTTTATTTGGGGAGGGGGGATTTTTGCTTTATTTGTGCATTCATTCATATGTTTAACTTTCAAAAAATCAAATGCATAATTGATGGGGGGGGGGGGTTTTTTTTCCAAAAAATCCGAAAGCCTTGCTTTCTGCAACCAATGCTTACTTTCTACACATTAACCCTGGCAGTGCTGAGCCCGGAATATTCCGGGCCACCTATATGGCTTTTTCAGCATAAGACAAAGTCATTCAGCAAGACCAGGGTGAAAACAATAGCAACACGAAATGATCTCAGACCTGTCTCTGCCCCCCCCCCCCCCCCCCCCCCCCCCCCCCAAAAAAAAAAAAGTGTACAGAGACAACATCTAGGCTTTGTTTAAACGTGAATCGATTAAAGAGGGTCCCTTTTTACTTGAAACTGACACGTTCCCCCTCCTGTCCAATGTCCTCGTTCTCCGTCTCGCGAAAAGAACAGCCGCCCGCGACCCCATGCCCTTTACAAGACCCCTCACCTGGAAGCGTTTCACGTGCTGAAAATAGGGACTGCTCTTCCAGCAAGACCAGCACGAGCACGTGTCCCAAGATGGTATCGCCTGGGTTGTATCCATTTCCCGAAAACACTTTTGCTGTCATAAATCAGGAAACGGAACATTAATACGGAACAGGAAAAGTTCCTTGCCCTATGATCAGGAGGGCGTGTGTTTTAAAGTCATCGAGGAAATTTATGTGTACCGGGGGTAACCCTCTTTCTGCCGCCCGGTCACAAATTATGTAGAAAAGAGAAATTTGTATTCTCCCGGCCGAGCAGTTTTCAGAGATTACGACAAGCACCCAGGTGATATAAAGAATAATTGTGTCCCACCCCTCTCACTTTGGGTATTGTAAGGGGAAAGAATCGGGAAGTGGAGTTACGTCTCTTGCTGAGAACAGTCCATTCTTCTCCGTTTTACAGTAACAAATTCGGCACGGAGCAGTAAATACACGTAGCAATGCGCATCGAATGAATTTTCATATCAAAGGCGATTTTATTGTCAGTACCCCCGGAGTTAAATAACACCCGGAGGCCATTTTTGACCAGGAATCAAGACGATTAAAACGCGACGGAGAGACAGCATTATATATCGTTCCGTGATTTCTCAAGCCTAGCCAAGTCGTTTGTTTCCGATTAAACAAACTGCCTGTTTAGCAGCTTAGCAGCTACGGGGAAGTTATTAAACTGGAAATTCATGGTCGCGCAACCCTGTAATCAATTGAGACATTTGGAATGTATTTCTCGCCTGATTAGGCCGTGTGCAAGCTAGCGCCACCTTGATGAACACCCTGCACGTGCTGCTCTGACTGAACATACGGGTGGCGACCCAGATCATTGACCCGTCGTCACATGACTCGGCGCGAGAGGTTTTTTGTTTGTTTGTTTTTTTAAGTCAGTAAGAGGGTTCTTGCGCTAAGCACAAGCACCCTTACGGAAGGTTCTTGTTTGTTTGTTTGTTTGTTTGTTTGTTTGTTTGTTGGGGTTTTTTGTTTTTGTTTTTTGGTTGTTTTTTTCCCTTTCCTTCATCATTTTCCCGTGTGTTTCTATAAGTTTTGGTTTATTCATTCTTGTACTATTTTGACAAATATGTGCGTAAGGTAAAGCAAGTTACATTGTGACGTTGAGACTCGGCGCGAGAGCTGGTGCATTCACAGAGCAGACACCCTCGCCGGTCGTGCAAACATTACACATATGGCCTGCGCCCAGGAAGATCCGAAATGGAAAGTGGAGTCTGAGACGCACGCTGCATGTGAACAGTCTTGGTCATTATTCCATACACCACCGGAGGCTCAGTGAAAAGAGGCAGAAAGTGGGTGGGTGGGTGTTTGGGGGTTTAACGTCCTTTCCCACCAAGTATTGGTGATATCAAAGACGGGGCAACAAGAAAAAAGCCAGCACAAATATTTGACCCCAGCCGGGATTCGAACTCAGGACTCGAACACTGGCCAACGATCGAACCTATATCTTTTTCGTGTGTCTCCGTTTGTTTGTTTGTTTGTTTGTTTGTTTGGGGGGTTTTTTGGGTTTTTTTTTTTGTTGTTGTTTTTTTTTAACAGCATTTGTGGTGTATACGGAAGTAAAAACGTACAAAGAATTTGAAGAACACACACCACTATTATCACCTCAAGACGCCCTTCACACCTGATTCAAACTGTTCGTCGCGTAATCGGGTGAATTTTTAACGCGTCGTATTGCATGTGATCGCCGTGATCTGCTCTTTGGCTATATGGTACACATGTGTGGTTCACCTTTCCGTGTAACATGTAATTTCATCAGCCGCGCGATCGATCAAGACGAAACTTTAATTTGTTTTAACTAACAACCTGCAATTACTGACCGCAACAAAGAAAGTCCCCCCGCGCAATGAATGATGGGTCGACGTCAAGAGTGTTTTCCAGGGTGAAGGTCTAACACTGCTGAACACAACAGAAGATATGCCATAAAATGAAACATATACCAGGTTGGGTGCTTTGGTGTTTAACTCAATTTGTACCAAGTGCCTACCAGTAACCTCACTGAAAAAAATCGTAATTATGGATTTAAATTTGGTTTAGAGTGTTGCACTTTGATTCTACTCGTGTTTGCTGCAGTAAGAGCCGTCAGCTAACCTTTCATCTTGCCTGATTTTCGCATACAGGGCCAACACCTAAAAAAATTAGAGTAGAAAACGCTGGAAATTAAAGTTGTGCGCGGTACGATATGTGTTAATGTTGTTTGGGTGTTGTTGTTGTTGTTGTTGTTGTTACCTGTCTTCATCATTAGAACTCACGACCTTTCGACGACCTTCTGAGTCCATTGCTCAGTCACTCAGCTGTCCTGCCTGAGCCACAGTATAAGGTAGTATCAGGTCGCTTTGACACCTAAATTCCGATTACCATTACCAGTCGCCGGCCCGCTGCCGCCGTCGCAGACACAATCCCACTGCATTCTTCTTTGTACTGTACTTATTGGCCATTCTTTCTATCCTCTTTCTTCCTATCTCTTCTTTACAGATCTGTCTTGTAATGCTGTGTCTGACGCCTCCGCCGCAAATGTTTTCTTGTACTTATGAGCACATTCATAAGTTTTTAACTTGTTGTGCTCGGCATTGTGGAAGTTGTGTGGGTGTATTTTCTGTTTGTTCAAGGTGAATAAAAACTGTTTAAACCAAGGTAGTAGTGATTTAACAATCTTTGAAAGTCATTAAGCATGGCGTATTCTGGCAATACCATCATCATAAGCCAGCTGTACAAAATAACGCAAAATAAACGAAAATGACCCAGGGCACGCAGGAATACCTAGGGGGTTTTTGTTTACAAAGAGAAATGTATCCGAAATCTAATAATCTTTTTAAAAAACAAAACAAAACAAAAAACCAGTTTATTCTTGGGTGTCGGTTCAAGCTTGTTTCCTTCACCAGTTCGACTTAGTACCCAGCCAAAATTGTATGCCAGAGAGCTTCTGAACAGCTTGATATGCATATGATAAAAAAACAAAACTCATTCAAGATGACCTCAAGATCAAAGCGAGGTGCTTGTCTTTGACATGATGGTCACGTAGTCTCACAGAGGATCCTAGGTGGCTCACCCATCCAGCTGAAACGGAACAAAAACATGATCTTTTCATGGCAGTGTTAAATGATCCAACATCGCGCTCTCCACACGGCTTTAACGGGAGGCCACTGTCTCCCCCGACACCTCCTGTTCTCCCCTCACACGTGCGCGGCGGCGGGGCGCGTCGTAACACTGAGTTATCGCCCCTCTAACATTGAGTTATCGCCCACCCAAACAGAGCCAATTTTTCATTAAAAACTCGTTCCGGGGGCGTGAAAGTCATCAATTTCGGTTCATCTCACCACGCGCACGCGCACAGGAACAGAGAGGATAGAGGATCTCCAAAGGAGCGGACTTTCCGAGATAAATAATTTTATTTCACTGAGAATGATCATTGTTGGAACTACCCGTCAAAGTTACGCCGTTGCCCACAGAAACGTCCGGACACTGTTGGAGCCGGGTGGCTGAGGCTGGAAGCGTGGGCCCACAAAAGGGAGGTAAATCCAGAATCGGTGGGCACAAAGGGCAGGTAAATCCAGGGGGATTAAGGGCAGCTTTTGATGCTGATCCCGTGTTGAAGGGAAATTCCACGCTCGAGTGACGCTCGTGCCGGACACTCGTAAATGACCAATCGACGCGGATGGATGGATGGAGATCCGGACACCCACAGATATCTGATAGGTTGTGGGATGTTCTGGGACACCCACTTTGATGGTCACTTGCGCTTTTCAAAGTTCTGGATGGATGAGGTTTCCTTTAAAAAGTGCTGCTGGCTTTTTTTAAAAATCGTTCTTTTCAAAGTATTAATTTTGTTGTTGTTGTTTTAATCATTGTACTGTACCACGCAGCATTTTACCCAAAACAAACACGAGCGTGATTTTTCTGGTCGTCGTTGTCGTTGTTGTAGTTTAAAATGGCTAATGCTGCCATTTTTATGCTCACAGATGGTTTTGGGCTGTTTTCAGGACCTAAATCGAAGGTCACACACACACACACACACACACACACACACACACACACACACACACTGTGTATTTGTGTCCTTCCGCCTGCTTGGATTTCATTCATTCGACAAACACGTCTAAGATCTACGTTCACGACCTGTGGGTGGGTGGGTGTTTGGGGGTTTAACGTCCACCACATACGAGGATACATGTATCAAAGACGGGGCAACGATGAAAAAGCCAGCACAAATATTTGGCCCCAGCCGGGATCGAACTCACGACCCGATCATTAGAAGTCCAACGCTCTACCATTCGACCACCCCGGCTCCCCTCACGACCTGTGGGAACATGGACATGTGAGAACAAGGACTAGCTCCTCCAAGCATACTGTGTAAGAGTACCATCAGTCCTTGGTATCACTATCAAGATAACTGTTGTGTTACCATCGCAACCACTCGTCAACCCACGCTAACTCAGCTCTAGTTTCAAAGGACGGCCTGTAGCGGGGGGACACCAGAAGTCCCGGCTGGAAAGGAATCGCAAATCAGTGAGTAACTGTGCAAGTCTTTTATCATAATTTTATCAATTGCCCCTGTTAGCATAGAAAAGAGAGGCCACTGCTAAACGCTGCTATCCCTAAATCGTCTCCCCTGGACGCTAATGTTCTGTAATGGGACGGTACCGAAAGCCTGCATGATGAACAGTCCACCTGCAGAGTCGGTCCCTGTCGCACTGGTCGAGCGTGACGCCATCATGGGGGGAGAGAGAGGGACAGAGAGAGAGAGAGTGAAGGGCACTAAACAGGGAGCGTGTCAGTGGCAATCTGCCCTAGAGAGAGAACATCATTCACACTTATATTCAGTATTTTCTTTAAAACTACAGATATAAACTTTACACAAGTCAGCATGGCTTACACCATCAGTATTTTGACCAGGCATTAACAAAGACAAAACAAAACAAAAAAGCCTACACACACACACACACACACACACACACACACACACACACAGGTGAAGATGGATTTCAAATTCATGTGCAGCAGTAAGGGACAACTGGAAACTCGTGACAACGGAGAGAGAGAGAGAGAGAGAGAGAGAGAGAGAGAGAGAGACTTTATTTTCCAACAGTAAAAGTCTTGGTACAAATACCATATTACAACTTCCCGTTGCTAAAAATACGAGAATACGAACACAGAGACAGAGAGAGAGAGCATCCAAAGCGTAGACCGAGGTCATGTTCTGTGTTGTTGTGATGTCCACTTAAATCATCGGACTGACAACGTGAACGGCCTTACTGGGTACAACTGCATTGAATCAACCTTGCGTGGTTTTGCGTGGTTGTTGAGCAAGGGCCATTTCGTGGGATCCGTGTGCTGGTTGGTGGCTTAGGCAAGGTGTTTGTGGAGTTAATATCTCGTAAATTTGGGAGTCAAGCTGCGGGCGAACATTGTACGACAAAACACAACTGACCGCACACCGTATGAGCAAGATAAATTTCGTACGCGCCACTGGCCGTGCATTTAGTAATTTGTGGGCGACCACAACAGGCGGTGATTTTTGCCTTGCGTCTCGTGAAGTTTGGATTCTGCGTGGGGATGTTTCTTGCGGGACGTTTAAAAAAAATGAAAATAAAAAAAAATAAAGTTTATCAGAGGATGCGCAAGGGAACACAAAACTGAACTGCATGTACTAATTATGTTATGTTGTTTATTTGTGTGTAAATATTAGTCACATCAGTAGAAAAAATACAAAAGATGTGGTTGCTTTCTGCAAAATCCGGAACGCTACATCTTACGGAAAAGGTTAATTAAAAGTTTACTTAAAAACCTAGCGATGTGTAAATACATCACAAATTTTTGTTTGAACTAAAAAAAAAAAATTAAAAATAAAAAGTCTCCATACCAGACCGTCAAGAATGCGTCACTTCAGAAAAAAAAAAAAAAAAAAAACTCCTAGACCAACTACCAGCGGTTTTTTTTTTTTTTTTTAATCACGTTCCTGGCAGTCCCGTGCTAGCGATCTTAACCATCAAAAAAAAAAAAAAAAAAAAAGGCCCCAGTGGTCTTTGTCTCTGGTGCCCTCAGCAGGTGTAAGCAGGGTGCCCTTTGTCGCTCGCGCGATTGCCGCCAAGAAATTAATTTCATAATTATTAAACAGGAGGCCGCGCGAATCTTCGATCCCGCTCCCTTCCCACCCGCTGACGTGCTCGCAAAATGACGAACCTTAATCCCGCACACGAAAATTAATCACGCTCAAGGGGAGAGGGAAAAAAAGAGAAGGGGAGAGAACTCTAGATCTCCGTTGGTTGGGAGAGGATGCAACAGGGATCCTTCTGCTCCCTATTGTCGTGCTACTAGCGGGTGCCTGCATCTCCTTAAAGTGTTTTGGAGTAAAAGACGGGAAGAGTTTGATGGTTGGAAGGTCACACCCAGGAAAAGTTTGTAAAAAGAAACAAAAAAGAATGAGGGGGGAAGCTTTAGATCTTGGTCGGTTTGGTGAAGGATGCAACAGGGTGTTTTTGGGGGACTTTTTCTCCCTATTGTCATGCTACTAGCGGGTGCCTGCATCTCCTTAAAACTGTTTGGAAGTAAAGATTGAAGAGTTTGATGGTTGAAGGGTCACAGTCAAGAGGAGATTTTACCCCCCCCCCCCCAAAAAAAAATACAAAGAAATAAAAAGTAACGGGAGCTGTACATCTTCTTCGGCTGCGAGTGACTTTGGTGAAGGATGCAACAGGGATCTTTTTTTCTTTTCTTTTTTGCCCCAACTCTTTGCCGGCTCCAGTGGTGTTCCTCCCAGGTCATGGGTGGAACCCACGGCGGACTCGGAAGCTGGAACAATTTTTATTATGCATGATGATGGAGATCAGGATGATAGTAAGATGATGCTATGGAGGTCCATGTGGTTTGGGACTGCGGGACAGGGCCGCAATCCACGCTTCCTGTCATAAATATCCCGGCATTAACCAGGCCCGGGAACTACGGCACCTGCGGTGCCGGCCGTGTAATCATCCACATCATAAGACGTGTCATACTAAGGGAAGCACCCCCAAAGTCGCACCCGTGAAGTGAGTGAAGCTCGGCTGTGTGGCAACAGCCTCCCCATCGGGCCCATAGCACACCCGCTCTGGGTAGGAGCCGACCTAGGTAGGAAAAATCCCGCTTGCCTCGGCTGGGATTGAACCCGGGTCTCCCGGTCCTTGATCCGAAGTGCTAACCACTACACTAAGGGGGCCGGTGGGATCTTTTTTTCTGTTGGGATAGTGGCTTTTGGTGAAATTAAGGATGCAACCAGGGATCTTTCTTTTCCCCATCTGTTGTCATACTACTAGCGGGTGCCTACTACAAATCTTTGGGGTGTTCGAGAGCAAGAACAGAAGCCCTTGGTGACAGTTTGTTTGTTTGTTTGTTTACTCTTCAAGACCCCCTGGGGGCATGTGAATGGATGGGAGCAGAGATAGTCAGTCAGTGTGAACATCCTCAGGCTTGCTTCACTTTTTGTCACAGGGCGTCCAGATGGAGGCAGGAATACAAATAATTATGCAGATTTTCTCGCCGTGACTACATACTAAGCAATTCGTATTTTACTTTATTTCTGGGTTTTAACGAAACACGTCTTCTTCTCCTTCTTCTATTGTTATTCGTAACGTCGCTGGTTCTTGCTTTGTTTCGTTTTGATTTAAACATGGTTTTATTCCGCTTGTTTCGTTTTGCTGGAGTCGTGTGGTTAATATTGTTTGTTTGTTTATTTGTTTGTTTGCCGTCTTGTGTTTTCTTTGGTTGGGTTGGGTTTGACAAAAGTTACAAGTTCTCCATTCAAAAACGAGCTGTAAATAGTTCGACTTACTCTAATGCATGAGCCCCCCCCCCACCCCATCCCCCGTTCTCTCTCTCTCTCTCTCTCTCTCTCTCTCTCTCTCTCTCTCTCCATGATCTGTCACACATTATGCATCGGCCATTAGACCATTTTTCAAGCGCCAAAAACAGTCCCATGCGCCATTCGCTTTTATTGATATCACTAAAAGAGGTCTGATTGCGACCACTTCCCACTATATGTGACTGACGCATCATGCCCTTAAAAAGACAGGGGAGGACCCCCGACCACACTGCACGTGACATACGGCACAATTGTCCAGAAAGGCCTGAGCAGTGGGGAGGAAAGTTCAAAGTCATCTTTTCCCCATGAAAAGGGGACGTGATAATCCGTGAGTGGGGTTATAAAGTATTACAATAAAAAATATGAAATATTAGGAACGGGGACTTTCCAAAATGGCTAAGTTTGTGATTTGTGATGAGGGATAAACTTACGAAAGGGAATGGAAAATGGGCGTGTGTACGAG
This sequence comes from Batillaria attramentaria, assembly GCA_018292915.2. NCBI lineage: Eukaryota > Metazoa > Mollusca > Gastropoda > Batillariidae > Batillaria > Batillaria attramentaria. The sequence continues at coordinate 202,658 of JACVVK020000083.1, forward strand.
TGCGAGTGCGAATGTGTGTGTGTGTGTGTGTGTGTGTGTGTGTGTGTGTGTGTGTGTGTGTGTGTGTGTGTGTGTGTGTGTGAGAGAGAGAGAGAGAGAGAGAGACTTTATTTTAAAACAGTAAAAGTCTTGGCACAAATATCATACTGCAATTTGCCGTTGCTGAAAATACGAGAATATGAACAGAGAACAGAGAGAGAGAGAGAGAGAGAGAGACACACACACACACACACACACACACACACACACACACACACACACACACACACACACACACACACACACACAGAGGCAGGCAGGCACAAATGCAGATAAGACAAGCAGACAGACAGACACACGGACGTACGGACAGACAGAAAGTGTCATGGTAAACAGTCTTTCTCGCCACAGAGCAAGCCAATTTGAACAGTCCCGCTCTTCTTCAATTTTCTTTTGTATTTTTTTTTTCAACATCAGCGTGTCCGTATGAGCTTCCCTAAACCCCAGGCTTCGGTCATTCTTCATCTCACTGCTTCAAGACCAAAAGAACTGAAGGGAAAAGGCTTTGTTGAAAGATAATGGTGTCTTGCACTCTTGGTCACAGAGCGCGCGGCTCAATTACACGATATCCCTCTCGTCTCTATTCTCCCTCCCCTTCTCCCTCAAGCTTCCAACCCAGTGCCCCACCACCTCTCCGACACACACACACACACACCTACCCCATCAACTGAGCTTGTGAACCTCTAGCGCAGGCACCCCACTACAAACAACTCACCCCCCCCCCCGGCCCTCGCCAACCCAGGACCTTCACACACACACACACACACACACACCACGAGCTTTTGAGCTTTTGTGAGCTTCTTACGCAGGCATCACTCTCCTGTGATCCCAAACAACTCCGCTCCAAACCCAGGACCCCCCCCCCCCCCCACACACACACACACACACAACCCCTCAAGAATTTTTGTCAACCTCCAGTGCAAACATCAGTCTCCTGTGACCCCAAACACCCACACACACACACACACACACACACACACACACACACACACACTAGTATTTTTTTTTTTTGTCAACCTCTTGCTCGGGCATCACCTTCCTGCGAGTTTAATTTATTTGCTATTTTGAGATTTCGAAGAGCGCACTCTAGACGCCCAATGTGACTTCAACGAAAAACTTCATATCAAGCGGAAAACACAACCACAAAGGACAAAATTGGGTATCACAGTCTCGGTAGCGTAAAATCCCTCGCTTCAGTCGGCGCCAAGAGCTTAGCTTGTATTTGCGCTCGCCGTTGCGCGGTGTTTGCGTTGGGGCTGTATCTCGAGAGGAGAGACTTCGAAGCGAATTCACACCTGTGTGCTAGATTTATAATTTGTTATCCATGCCGAGAGAGCTTGGTAACGCTGGTATGGAAGATGAGGCCGAGCGGTGACGCAGAAATCGTTCTAAATTAAGGCCTTGTGGGGGGAAAAGGGAGGTTCAAAAAGGAATGTGAACACGAACAGACTAGAGCTGAAATCCCTCTAAAGTCTGCGGGACGGTTGTGCCGGCCGTTCTTGTTTCCAGTTTTAATATTTGCAGGCTTGATTTCCACAGAGCCAAGCCCATCACTGTACGGCACCCAGGCTGAACAGAATTATAAAGGGTCCGTTGGGTTGGAGCTGACAATGAGACTGAAAAATGGCAGCCCAGTGACAAAGAGAGAGACACGCAAAATCAGTCTCTTCTGTGAAAGGAACATCCGTTGTCAATTAATTCAAATCACGCTAACACAAAAAGAAGGGGGGGAAAAGGAGGAAAAATACACTTATTGCACTAAATTTAATAAACCTCAAATGAAATGGCGATATTTTTCCTTTTGTGACTGAGCAAAACCGAATGACAGATGGAGCGAAAAAATGAAGACCAAGATCAGTTATTTGCTGTTGGTCGGAAGACCGCTAAAAACACTGGGCTATACTATTACCACTACAACTAAGAAGGAGAAAAAGAAACGTATATATAATAATATTATGTGCTCTAGGCGCTAAAACAGGTTAAAACACTGAAACTTTGGATGAAAAGTAAAAATAACAAAAGCAAACAAATCAGCCATAACAAAAGACATAAAATTTCACAAGCGTGGTCGTGGTACAATTCATCTGGCCAAATGACAGAAAGAATTTACAATTAGTTTTGCAATAGGAATGGTTTTTTTATTTATTTTTGAAGGATGGACGGTTTTCTTTGTATACTGTCCGTCCATCCGTCCGTCCGTCCGTCTGGTGTTTGTTTGTTTGTTTGTTTGTTTGTTTGTTTGTTTGTTTGTTTGTTTGTTCGTTCGTTTGTTTGTTTTTTGGTTTGTTGTTGTTGTTGTTTTGTTTTTTGGTTTTTTGTTGTTTTTTGGGGGGGGTTGTTTTGTTTTGTTTTTGGTTTGTTTGTTTTTTTGGTGTTTTGGGGGGTTTTGTTTTTGATTACTGATTTACTCTGCCCTTCCACACCGTGTCAGCCTACTTGTTGTGAGATATTGTTTAACTTTGAATGTTCCCTGTGAGTCTGTGTGTATGAAAGTGGTGTATGTAGTTATGATGTACGGCGCCTAGAGCCTGTTTTATTTCGTGTATAGGGTCCTTATAAATCGTCATTATTATTATTATTATTATTATTATTGTTTGTTTTTTGTTTGTTTGTTTGTTTGTTTATTTTTGTTTGTTTTTTGTTGTTTGTTTGTTTGGTTGGTTTTTTTTTTTTTGTTTTTGTTGTTTTTTTTGGGGGGGGTATTTTTTTTTCTGTGATGATTTTTCGATTTTTTTAAAAGCAAAATCCTTGGCAAGTCTTCACAGGTTTCACACAGTATGTCCAGCCGTCAAACATCTGCTGAAGAACACTTTTATTGGGTTTTGGCTAACGTACAGGATTACATGGATTTAAAAAGCTGTATCCAGCAGCCAAACTATACAAAGCACACTTTTTTAAAACTAACGCCCAATGATTACGCGAGACTTAAAAAGTATTTCCAGCAGCAAAACTCCCAAAGACTACCTTTAAACCAACCCGACAGGAAACCTCCACAGTGAGTTATACGATCAGTCCTCTCGACTCTTTTTACAAAACCTGCTCGTAATGTATCTTGGGGAGCATAATCCAGCATCACTCTGCTTCACCCTCCCACCCTGTCATTTACGCTCGAGTTATCCCGCCTTCGGCAACCAACCCACTCGAGTGGTCTTCCCCTAATGACAACGACAAGATCGGAGAGTCCAGCTAGATCACAAGATCGCTTCTCTAGCGGGGCCTGGTTGGCACTAATGACCTTCTAATTCTCCCACTCTCGCGTTCCTATCGTCTAATCCGGGCCCACTGTCATTTTACGCCGCCCCCTCTCTCCCTCTCTCTCCCAGTCAGGCTCTCCCCCAACACCGCCCTCGTAACGCGTCGCCTCCTCTTTGTTCCGGAGATTGCCGACAGCCGCCGATGTCAGAGTGGCGCGTGCGGGAGGAAAGTGACGACACTGATCCGACATGGCGACGGCGGAATGTTGCGGTGGCCCGACTGTTTAGCATTTTAACCTGATGAACTGGAGCAAAAATAACTGTTGCTCTGCTGTGATCCCCCCAGCTGTCAGACGATGCCGCGGGAAGATTTCAAGGGACTGATCGTTGTTGATCCCAAATAAATGGATGGAAGCCGCGTCTGAGGAACTGAGGGGACGCGACTGCAGACCGTTACAAATCTGACACCGACACACAATTCTGAGGAAAAGTTACGTTATGTGGAATGCAGCCGAAAGCTGAAAATCCATATGTCCGGTTGCGGTGCGGTTGCGGTCCGGCAGCGGCCCGGCATTTGCGTTTTCGCATCCGGAAAACGCAATGTTTGAATCCATATATACGGTACGACAACGGCACTTTTCCGCCTTTTTGTTTTGAGACAGCATAGCAAAATGGCACCTGTCCATTCCCAACTCGCGAGGTTGATCAAAGAAGAAATGCTGGTACTTTTGATCTTGCTGTTAGCAAAGAAAAGAAAGAGCAAATCAAAAAGGCGTCATCGATTTTGGATACATCCTATTCTGAGACAGCGACGATCGTATGGTGCGTTTTTCCATCTTGTAAGAGAGCTTCAGATGGACGGAGAGAAGTTTCAACAATATTTCTAGTGTCAGTTCATACAAACAAAACATTCTGGCGCGAAAAAAAGTGCTACGCTCCCTTTTTTTGCCGCACGTCAGCCATGCGGCATGCGGAAAAATCGCTCCAGTGTCCGATTTTTTATTTGCCGCAACGGTACCGCAAACTCGCCGGATCTGTCCCGCAGCCGCAACGTACTAATGGATTCATGTCAAGAGATTTACGTTGGAGCGATTTTTCCCGCACCGCAACCGCAACGCAACCGCACCGCAACCGGACATATGGATTTTCAGCTTAACTGCCTTTATCAACCGTAATAAATGTATTCTTGACATTTAACTGTTGTTCACTACAAGTTACGGCCTTTGGAGTTTTGTTTCGTACACGAGACAAAAGGACAGTACATGTACAACTGTTTTGTTTTGTTTTGTTTTAGTTTTTTGTTGTTGTTTTCTGTTTGTTGTTGTTGTTGTTGTTGATTGTTGTTGGTTTTTATTTTGTTTTTGTTTTTTTTTGTTTTGTTTTGTTTTGTGTTTTGTTTTGTTTGTTTGTTGTTGTTTTTTTTTGAGGGGGGTTGTTTGGTTGGTTGGTATTGTTTTTGTTTTGTTTTGGGGTAGGGTTTTTTGTGTGTGTTTTGTTTTGTTTGGGGGGGGACGTTGTTGTTGTTCTTCTTCTTCTTCTGGAGAGTCAGCTGGAGTAAATTGTGTCTAGTTTTTTCTGTGTTCATTTTTGTGGGCAATCTAAAAATAAGGCCTCCTTTCCTTGTCACTAACCTCTTTTTCTGACTAGACATTTTGGTTCTCGTCCTTTTTCTCACACAATACCTCAAACTCCCTTCCACACTCTACCGTTAGCTGCCTTCTAATTAACAGCAACAACCAGTCACTCAAGCCCTCCTTCCCAGCTACACGCAACGACGAGTCTTTCACACCAGGGTCCGGGGCAACATGACCGGGAGGCTCAGTCTGTCTCCGGACTTGTCATAAGTGGCGTACAACCGCCACAACTGTGACATTTATCAAATTATCACCCTGCAGTTAGGACATTACTGCCAGGTTAAAGGGGTTACCTGTTGTGGTTGTTGAGACCTGGCTGCGTAAAATGAGGTTACGATGTTGTACGGGTCGTATGGCTTGTGTTGCCAGACTTTTTTTTCCACCGAAAAAGTATGCGACCAACATATTTTTGCTGTTATAAAAAATTCAAAAGCTTTCGTTTCGTTTCGCTTCGTTTCGTTTCGTTTCGTTTCGTTTCGCTTCGCATCGCATCGCATCGCATCGCATCGCATCGCATCGCATCGCATCGCATCGCATCGCATCGCATCGCATCGCAATGTTTCGTTGAAAAAGGTTACGAGGAAGTTCCCATTCTTTACCTTTCTCCCCAGCCCAAAGTCGTCAGGTATGCGACAACTACAGCTTGTTTTACTGTGCATGTCAGACAAACAAAAATGGAAATGAACTTCCACCCGATCAGAATTAGTGTTCGTTTTGTTTACAACAGTAAAGATTTCTTCTCTTTTCCCCTCTGCTTCCTGTCCCCCCCCCCCCTTTTTTTTTTATTTTTATTTTATTTTTTTTTTCCCTGTGTCTTTACATTTCAATTCCATCTTTTTTTTTCACGCCAGTTTCTCCGCCATGCTTTTACGTGAACAGGCTCAGATGAGTACGTACATAAGTTTCTACTTGTTGTGCTCTCGTACAATGTTATTTTCTGTTTGACGGCGATGCTTCAATGAATAAAAAGTGTTTAAACCAATGTTCGTTTTATTTCAAGCTGACCTAAATCCTTTGGCACGTGCATACTGTAAGTACGGCACACGCACACTGTGAGTACTGCATGCCCTGCCATCCTTCCATTGCTTTCCTGCAGCTGTGAAAGGCATTCAGGGTAAATCAGACAGTATCGTTTCTCAACAACAACAAAATCAGCTTATGTTGCGCACACTGCCTGTCAGAATTTAACTCATTCAGTGCCATGGTGGCAGTATGTTATGACTCGCGCCTCTAGCCTAGACGTCGAAATTGTGCAAAATGTTGTCGTTCTAGTGGTTTAAAAAACAACAACAACAATCAGCTCTCCACATACAGGCACGTTTTGCTGCCTTTGTGCAGCATGTCATGTGAAGGGATACAATCAGTGAGTGACCAAAAACGTGTGTGGCAGTGAAAGGGTTAACCCACAGAAGTAAACCCCTTCAAAGTCCAGACACACCGATGAAAACCCCTGGAAATGGACTTGTCATGTACATCCTCCGGTTTCACTAAGCTGTCAGATTATTTTCGTACCACTGAACGCGCATATTAATACCACAAAAAATAGGGGTGAAAAAAAACTGTCCTGTCAAGAAACGTTAACTATCCAAAAGTGACTGCAGGGACCAGCAGGTGCATTGGATTACTGGCTTATCCATTGTCATCCATTGTGTCATCCGCGGGGTCATCCATCGTAATCCACCGTGTCAGCAGCGGAGCCATCGATCGTCTCCGGCGCAGAGCTTGTCCCGTTGTAGGATCCGGTCCGGTCCCCCCTCTGAAGCAGTCCCCCGGGGGACCAATTCGTGGCAAAAACTGCTCTATAATGGTCCCCCCTTAGACATCCAGCCTCGTTTTCGACTGGTCCCCCTGGGCGATTTTGGTCCCCCCTCGCATCCAAAATAGGCCCCCTCTCGAACTGGTCCCCCTCTTTTCTAACCAATGTAGAGCTATGTCAGTATTTATTTTTAACTTTATTGTTATAGTGTGTGTCAACTCAGTAGAAAACGTGACTCTGGATCTCTCTCACTCTCTCTCTCTCTCTCTCTCTCTCTCTCTCTCTCTCTCTCGCCCCCCACACTTTCTCTCCTCCCCCCATCTCTCAAACACACACACACACACACACATTATGCACGCACGCACGCACGCGTGCACACTCACTCACTCACGCACGCACGCAAACACACACGCGCACACACACACACACACACACACACACACACACACACAGACCTCTTTCGTTATATGTATAATTATTTTCATTTTTGTACAGAGATGTTATTCAAGATGATCTTGAACTGGGTCAAGGTTACAGTGTCAAATCTAAACTTTTAAAAGTGATTTAACTTCGTAGATTTGCCGTTCTATGTAGCCTATACTTTTGTTTTTTTATTTTCTCTTTTCTTTTTTTTTTGTGGGATGAGAAAACGGTCGCCACTAAAAAACAAAAGTATAGGCTACATAGAACGGCAAATCTACGAAGTTAAATCACTTTTAAAAGTTTAGATTTGTTTTCTCTTTTCTTTTCTTTTTGTGGGATGAGAAAACGGTCGCCACGCTTCTTGACACGTCACGTGACTCGTGTCAAACATGCCTATAATTATAAGTACACGACAATTCATTCCGTACTTGGGCCACCGAGGTTGAGATATTTGCTGCAGCCACCCTGTTGGACACGCCCGTGTATGTGTTCACAAGAGAGGCTCCAGGCCGACAACCTAGGTGGCTGAAATACGGGCCAGTTTGGCAATCGGCCCCATTGAAAACAGACAGAGTAATTTATATAATGAATCTTGGACATCACTTTGCTCCTGTTTTTGTGTCACTCCTTAGACCAGAACTGTTAGTCTTCTGCTGTTTTTGTTGTTTCAAGGGTCATGATTTGAGACACTGGTACTCAGTCTTGACTGTCTACTTGAAGTACGCTGAAAGCCAAAGGTGGCAACTAGTTTTCATGTCATGGACACTTACTTAATTTTGAAGAAATATTTTTTCTATGGCGTTGTATAGAAAATATTAGATACTTGGTCTTTGATGTTATTCTCTAAATGCTATTTCCAGTTTTAAAAAAAATGACAGGAAATGTGGACAGCAAAAAAGAACCAATGCAAAAAAAACAACTGAAAGAAACAAGAACACAACCAAACAAATATATCTCACACACACAAAAATAACAACAAGCACATAAATCGGAAAAAAAAGAAAAAAAATGTTCCTATGGCCCTGTGCTTTTGGGGACAATAAAGTTTTGTAACAATAAAGTTAAAAATAAATACTGACATAGCTCTACATTGGTTAGAAAAGAGGGGGACCAGTTCGAGAGGGGGCCTATTTTGGATGCGAGGGGGGACCAAAATCGCCCAGGGGGACCAGTCGAAAACGAGGCTGGATGTCTAAGGGGGGGACCATTATAGAGCAGTTTTTGCCACGAATTGGTCCCCCGGGGGACTGCTTCAGAGGGGGGACCGGACCGGATGCTACACCGTAACCGCGTGTGCTTTCCCTAAGCGCGTGGCATTATGACAATGGCGCGTGCGATGGCTCAAGGTTACGACAGCAAACAGTGTTAATCTAATATCTGTCACCACTGGGAAACTGAGACTGGGGTTCGATCCTCGTTATGGGTGACTGCCAAGGTCCCGGATGGTAATTTTAGCGGGACTTTGTTGTGTCAATGGTAATCCGATCAATGTCACCGTTTCTCATTGTTCACGGTTGCGCCAGAGTTGTGCGTCTTGCGCTTGTTTATTCATGCATCTTCCAATGGTCAGTGATTGGATGCAGAGGCGAAGACGGAAGGGACGTGACGAGGGACACATGCCATGCGTGTGTGACCGTTATGTTACGCCTTAGGGTAGCTGGTGATGTGAGAGAGTCCCGTTTTCTCTTGTGGCGTGTCAACACTTCACATACTCTGACGAAACTAAGGATGCCGGGATAGCCGAACTGGTAGAACGGCGGACTAGCAATGCTCGAGTCGAGAGTTTGGTTACCGACTGGGATTAAGAAAAAAATTGCTTCTGTTTCTTCTTTTTTTTTCCCCTTGTTGTCACAAGTCAGAACAATTGTTTGGGCCCTCATCTGGGCCCGAGCATTCGCAGTCCAACGTTCGACTGTCCCGGATCCCCGTATGTATGTGTGTGTGTGGGGGGGGGGGAGGATAGCGATAAACATGCAACAACATGAAACATAAAAAATAGAAATCAAGGCTTGACTTCGCCGTGGACGGTCGCTATGAATGTATTAGCTTCGTGTGTCTGTTCATATTTAAATTATTAGTGTGTTCGGGGACGTCCTTTTTTTCTTCTTCCCCATTTTGCTCTCTCCTACCTTTCCGCGTTATTGCCCCCACACACAAGAGAACACCACCGTTCCGAAAAAGAAAAGAACTTCAAGAAAGAAAAAAAAAAGTACTACCAAACCACCACACAGACAAATGAATTTTGCTCTCTGCTACCTTTCCGCGTTATTGCCCCCACACACAAGAAAACACCACAGATCCAAAAAAGAAAAGAAACCCAAGACGAGGAGAAAAAAATACTATCAAACCACCAATGACAAATGATTTTTTTCCCTTTGGAGTTGGTACCGGTTGAGGACTTATAACGACGAGTTATTGTGGTCAAAATCCCATACGGGGTACTCAGCTCCGTTGCTAACACAAAACCCTAGCACAACCGATTACATGTATTTTCCTTCTTTTCAGCGCCGGCATTGTGCGGGGACATTTGTCAACCAGCATTCCCAAACAACAACCCTTTTCATCTGCCCCCGCCACTTGAAACCGACACCGTGACCAAAGCAGCGATTCATCCGCTCGACAAAACCCGCGCAAGATACCGTAAAATTTCATTAGCTGTAATTCCAAATTAACAACGATCCTACCGCAGCCATCCCGACCCTCAGAGACACGTGCTGTCGCGTAAGAGAGGCACGTGCGCGCTGAGCAAACAGAACGGGAGAGAACATTACCAAGAGTTTGTTGTGCTTAAATGTTACTCTATTATCATATTTCTTGTGTAAACGGATAATTTCCATATTTACTAGACCTCAAAAAGGCCAACTTATGTTTGGGATCAGTTTCGCATGTGAGTGTGCCTGTACGCTCGAAATACTATGTCTACTATACTATTTAAATTTCTAAGCCTGCGTCCACGCGGGCGGGCTGTTGCCACCACCACTCACAGTAAAGTTTGATATGCTTTTTCTTCTTTCCTTTCTTCTTCTTGTTTTTTCTTCTTCCTGCTCTCTTCTTATTCTTAGTTTTCTCTCTCTTTTTATGTCTTTACATCTCAGTCTAGTCAGTTTTTCCACGCCAATATCTCCGCCATGCTTTTTGTAAACTGGTTTAGATCAGTACGTATATAAGTTTTTACTTGTTGTGCTCTTTTCAACGTAATACTGTTTACTGCTTGACGGTGATCCGGCTTCAATGAATAAAAATGTTTAAACCAAATGCTATGTCTTGGGATTAGTAGAGCTGTTAATGTGATACAAAGCTGTTTACACTTCGAACATTCAAGTTCTACAACTGAGCGGTTGGTCTTGCACACAAGGCTCTTGCTCAGCGTGTTAGCCGTGTCATTGTGTGACCTTCTGTTGGCTCGGTGCTTGCATTTGATGTGCTGTCACTGTGCACTGGCAGGTGTCTAAGTGGTGTGATGCTAGGCACCACCAAAACAGCTCAGAACGATCTGTGCGCATACAAATAATATAAATTGGGCCTTAAACTTTCCCCTGGCGTTGTATTAATGTGACGTGGTGGAAATGGACGTTAAATCCTCGATCCGAAATCAGCTAACCAACAACCTTGTATCTGACTGTTAAGAATCCGTGAACTCGCCCCGAAATTGTTGTTGTTGTTGTTGTTGTAGTTGTTGTTGTTGTTGGTTTAAGCATTTTATTCATGGATCACCGTCAAGCAGCAAACAGTAATACATTGAAAAAGAGCACAACAAGCGAAAGCTTATACACGTGCTCATCTGAACCAGTTTACAAAGAGCATGGCGGAGAGATTGACGTGGAAAAAACTGGACTGAAGTGTAAAGATGTGGGAAAGAAAAACAGATAAATAAAAGAAGAATGAAAAGAAGAAGAGAGCAGGAGGAAGAAGACCGTTGTTGTTGTTGTTGTTGCATGCGCTACCTTTCTTTTTAAAAAAATTCCTGGCAACAGAGATATCAACGCGTCCCTACTGGCAATGAAGAACGCCTGGTGTCTTAGTCCCATTGAGGTGCTCGCTAACTCTGAGCAATGTACTCCTGACAACACACTACAGCCCCCAAGACTTTTTTTCCCCCGCTAAGGATCGGCTTTTGGTTGGAGTACTATCCAGTTACAGCAAGCCTTGTTTCTGTGGCAGGGGGTCCTCAACCACGTCCTGACCCCTATGTGATTTGTTGGAGACGAGTGTTGAGACCGGGACGAGAGGACCTGTGACTGATGCTCGTGACTGAAGGACGTCAGGCCGCTTCGGATGGGGTGAAAAGAGAGATGGGATCTGATGAAAAACTCGAAAGAACCGTCTGCTGGTACTCAACAGTCTCTGAATTCATTAGTTACTGAAGGAAAATGCCAGGTGAACGTCAGTCGCTACCAAAGAAAACACACAATAACAAAAAAACGAAAAAAAAAAAAAAAAAAGCTAGAAGGGGCATCGGTGTGAGACGGTACTAAAATAACGGTGATACAATGCCGTTAATTTTAACTCTTAAGAGCCCAAGCCCGACCACCCCTTGCCCGCTATATGATAAGACTGGTTAAAAAGAACAAGCCACTGCACACCAGTAGGAGCCACTTCAAGCCACTATTACGCAAGGCGTGGGTTTCCCTCTAGGCCGGAGACAACTGCAGGTTGCATAAGTAGTGGCTTGAAGTGGCTCCTTGTGATCTGAAGATTTCAGGTAAAATTGCGGGGGTTTTTTGTTGTTGTTGTTGTTGTTGTTGTTGTTGTTGTTGTTTTCGTGGGCTCTTAAGACTTAACACACGTTTTCAGTCCTGCTGGATCAGTATCAAAGAAATCCCTCTCATTCGAAGTCCGGCAGACAAGGGATCTTGATGAGAGCCAAATCTGGATTTTTCGTTGTGTTTATAATTATTCTACAAATATTTTCTCCCTGTCTTCGTCAAAAACAATCTGGATGTCAACAATTTCGAGGGTTTTGTTGTTGTTGTTGTTGTTGTTGTTTTTGTTTTTTGTTCTCCAATGGTTCATCACTGTAACGTCTGTTTTCGACTGATGTTGATTAGGTAGCTCTCGTCCGGTTCTTCGCGGTTATGATGATAGTATCCTTTCTAATTTCGTTTTGAGGAGAATTTACACAAAGTCGGACTTTGCATGAAATAAACATCACATCGAAAAAGAAAAATACAGCGATGGCAAGAAACACGACAAGCTTTGTTGTTGTTGTTGTTGTTGTTGTTGTTGTTGTTGTTTAGTTTTGGGTTTGTTGGGGGGGGGTTGTTGTTTGTTGTTTTGTTTTGGTTTTACTTCAATATTTTGTAAACTCTTTCCCTCGTTGGTGGTATCCAATTGAAAAGGAAACTGTAGCACTTCATGAACGTTGAAAGCGCGGCATATCAACGGCAGAGAGCATGACTGTGTAGTATACGTGCTGTCTGTCAACGTGCCATTCTCTCTATCCCCTTTCTTCCTATCTCTTTCTTTACAGATCTGTCCTATCATAACATTGTATTTGACGTCTCCGCCGCACATGTTTTCTGTATTTATGAGCACACTTATAAGTTGGTTTAAACAAGTTTACTGCAATACGGTTTGTTCAAAGTAAATAAACAATTTCTGAGCATGAACAGGCTAGGCTTATAATAATGCTCAGGGGTCAACAAACAAGTGCATGTTAACGGTATTGCAATGGCGGTAATTATAGTAAATTAGAGGAGAGAGAGAGAGAGAGAAGGGGGGGGGGGTGTCTAAGTGTACTTTAAAAAAAAATCTCCGCTGGGCTGCGCTAGGCTCTGTCAAGGAAGTAACGTATAACTAAAACCTAAAAACCTAAAAACGTGCTGCACGAATTATAAAATCCTGAACATTAAAGAAGATAGTGCAGTTTTCTTGAGTAGACAGACGACAGTTACCGTGAAGGAGTGTGTGTATGTCGGAATGTTGAGGAGGTAGTGTATAGATAGTAAGCCGACGTATATCAGAATAATGAGGACAGTGGAGCAGGAAGTGTTCGGCTGTCTCTGTGGAGGCGCCGCAACTACACGATGCGTCATTAGAAAGATGTCTGGTTACAAGGTCGTGCTGGAGATCACTGATATTTAATCGGAGCCTGCAGTGAATTACTTGAGCTGAACGGTCGCCTTGGTAGTAGTATGGAGGTATACTGGCATCGTATTGGGCAAGATGTCGTTTGAATTCACCAATAGAGTCACTACGTTGGATGCTATCTGGCAAATTATTCCAAAGTACTGTAGTGGAGGGGAAAAAGGAAGAGTTATAAAGTTCAGTTTTGCTGTGCGGCACATACCTTATAAGTTTTTGACTTGTTGTGCTCGGCCTCGTGAAAATTGTGTGAAAGTGCAAATGTATATTTGTCCAAAACGAACAAAACTGTTTAAACCAACGGGCAGGGGAAGGGGAGGTGGGGGGGGGGGAGGAGGAGGCAACTTTCACAACAAGGTCATTCTATTTCTCCTTAGCCGTCACTATGGTCCCAGTCTTTCAAATTCTTTTTCACACCAACACCTCCCTCCATCCACGCCCCATCCCCCCCCCCCCCCCCCCCCCCCCCCCCCGGTCTCAATGTCCTTTACTACAAGCACCAGAAACACTCTCGAAAAACAGGTCAAGGGTAAAACGACTACTGTCAAGGGTAGAACGACTACTCTGGGACTCAGTGACTGAAGCAGAAAAGTCGCATCTCACTGATTCTTCCCAAAGTTTTCTTTCAAAATAGAGGGGAGACTTTTCTTTTCTGCGCTCGAGTGCCTTTGAAATATTCCTCTTCCCGAGGATTCTCGGGCACGCTGTTATTCCGAAGAGAAGAAAACTGTCACTGGGTGGGTGACAAAATGTCCAGTGTATTAGCTGTTACTGTATTAGTAGTTGGTTTCGACAGATCTATTTCAGGAGCGTATTCAGGAGATACAAAGAAACAGTTTACAAGATAAACTTATAATATGCTCAGTAAATATTCATTTACAGCAACCTTGCAATGGCAGATCAGGCGTGCGGTCGCAAGCCCCCCCCCCCCCCCCCAAAAAAAAAAAAATGCGTGGCGACCAGTAGTCTTTACTCATTGCACAACTCGGCCTTTTCACGTCACTCAGAAAACCACTTTCCCGGACTTTTCAGACTGTCTCTGCTGCACTTCTAACATTGAGATCAACATCCACACTGGTCAGAACACAGCCTGAAACATTTCCACACCTGCTCCGCGCAATTTGGGGGCGTGGTTGAAAAAGAAAAGATTTTTTCAGACCGTATTTATCATAAATTACGAGATAAGAGAGAGAGAGAGAGAGAGGTGTTTCACGTCCTTTTCCGCCACGGGTGGGTGATATCAAAGGCGGGGCAACGAGAAAAAAAGGCCAGCACAAATATCTGGCCCCAGCAGGCATTCGAACTCACAACCCGAACATTGAGAGTCCAACGCTCTACCATTCGGCTATCCCGGCTCCCCGAGAGAGAGAGAGAGAGAGAGAGAGAGAGAGAGAGAGAACAACAATAACACAATACAATTAAAACAAAACAAAACTCAAGCGTCAGAGAGAGCGGTAGAAAAAGGGGGGCGGGGCACAAGGAGGTGTATCACTACAGTGGGGGACCATCACGCCACTACCCAGCAGGCACGCGCCGGTAGCGATTCGAGTCCTATCCGCTGGCAGCAGAGTAAACAGCGAGTCCCTCGCTCGCCAATGTTCATTACTCGCCCATTGTTGGCCAGTGGAGGCTTCATTAATTCGAACCGTATCACTTTCACGCCCCCTTTTTTGCCTCCTCCCAACCCTCTCCCTCCCTCTCAGGCCTTGTCCACGCGATGGGGAGGGGGAGGGGGAGGGGGGGGGGTCTGAAAGACAGATGATGATTTTGTGGAGTACATGTAGTAGTCTCCAAGCTCTACACGAAGGATGAACTCGCAGGCATCGTTGGAAAAAAAATGTCTGTGGTGATTAAAAAAAAAAAAAAAAAACTTTGTGAAGAATCACGTTGCAACTTTTCGGAAAGCTTATTATTGCTTCTTCATTTTCTTCTTCTGCGGGGAGGGGGGGGGATATGTGACGAGCAGAGAGACAGACAAACAGGCAGACTGGCGGACGGAGAGTGCGTGTGTCTCCTCAAGTTAACGAACGTAACAGAAGAAAACAGAATTTAACCCCCCAAAAAAGTTTCGGAATGCCGTGGGTTGCAGAGCACACCCAAACACGCGCTCACAACTTTGTGCAGTTTTAGCAGCTAGTACTGCAAGAGAGGTCAAATGAAAGAAAGAGGCCTTGAACTGTGAGACTTCAAATTACAGAGTTACTGGTGCCCCGTTCACCAAACTTCGCATCTTCAACTCCAACGTGAAGTCGGTTCTGCTCTACGGATGCGAAACATGGAGGACAACGAAGACGATGCAGCAGAAGATCCAGACATTTCTCAACACCTGTCTGAGGCGCATCTTCAACATCCGATGGCCAGAGAAGATCCGGAATGAAGAGCTGTGGGAGCGAGCGGGGCAGGAACCAGTGGCCAAGCAGATCCTGCGGAGGAAGTGGGGCTGGATTGGACACACCCTCAGGAAGCCAGCATCCAGCACCACACGCCAAGCCCTGACATGGAACCCACAGGGGAAAAGGAAGAGAGGCCGGCCTCGCAACAGCTGGAGGCGCGGGACACTGAGGCAGAGCTATGTAAGCAGGGTACCAACTGGACTGGAGTGGCAAGACTAGCCCAGAACAGAGTGCGATGGCGAAGGGTTGTCGATGGCCTATGCTCCACGTGGAGCCAAGGGCCTAAGTAGTAGTAGGTGCCCCGTTCAGCCGCCATCTCGCACAATGTTGAATTTTTGCTTAAATGGCGACACGTGAAATTCCTTAAGTGGTATATACCGTGCATGTGCTAACTGTGTAAGTGTTCCTTCTTGACTTGACACTAAAAGAACCCAAAACTTTCAACGGTGACTCAGTCGATAATTTGAACAATGCGGACAATGACGTGTCAGACCACGACTTTTAACCCCACCCTCACGTTGGCAGACAGTACCGCAAGTTTAGTCAACTCTCTAACAGTTGCACGGTCTTCACTTCAAAGATGAAACCAGTAAACCAGTCAAGTCGAACGAATGAAAGAGAAGCAGCAAAATTCCACATGCACGTCTAAAACTTTGTACGGTCTGGCACTTGAAATTGTTGAAGAAAGGCAAAGACGAAAACCGCGTGAACATCCCAACACATCGATAGACACGCTGACGGCTAGTCTGTTTTGAACACAGAACTGGTAACACTTAGCTGACCACACCTTTAGTGGACGTGACTCGTCTATTGTTGTTCTTGACGATACGTCTGCCGAATAGAAGGACGTAGCTCCTAACGATGAATGGACCAACGCGTTTCGAAAGGGGCTGTGAGTGCTGGCCGTTTTACAGGGCCCGCATGTAAAAGTCGGGGTTAGAGAGTTTAGCCCCGGGTTGTAGTCTAACCTCGAACTAAACTAGCTCTAGAGTAAAATTTTCTTGTTTTTTTGTTTTTTTTAATCAGGAAGCGGGACCATTCCAGCAAGGTACTTATGCCGTTATAGAAGGATTTTTTGTCTTTCTTTCTTCGCTTCCTTTATTATTTAATTCTGTTTTGGGGTTTCTTTTGTCCTAGTCTGGGTTAGGCCCGTAGCCGTGGGTTAAATTAACCTCGAGTTTTACATACGGGTCCAGGAAATGTAAAGTTTGTAGCAAATCAAACGGCCTGTCCTGGGCGAAAATCTTTATCTGCAAAACTGGGAATGAAAGTTAAGAAGTGTGTGGTGGTTTCTATTTGTCCGCCTGTCTGGGATAGCAGCGCTGGTATGAGTACTGGACTGTCAATGCAATGCAAAAAGACTTGTTTAAAACAGGCAGCCCATTAACCACCAGCAGACTACACACTACCAACCACAACGATTGTACCACCAGAAAACAAAAACCGCAGCGATTACACCACCCGAATACAGAAACCACAGCGATTACGCCACCCGAATACAGAAACCACAACCACTGTGCCACCAGAAGACAGAAACTACAAGCATTGTGCCACCAGAAAACAAAAACACAACCATTGTGCCACCAGAAAACAGAAACTACAAGCATTGTGCCACCAGAAAACAAAAACACAACCATTGTGCCACCAGAAGACAGAAACTACAAGCATTGTGCCACCAGAAAACAAAAACACAACCATTGTGCCACCAGAAAACAAAAACCGCAACCATTGTGCCACTAGAAAACAAAAACCACAACCATTATACCACCAGAAAACAAAAAAAAACCCAAGAATTGTGCCACCAGAAAACAGAAACCACAACTATTGTACCACCCGAATAGAAAACCCGCAGCGATTATACCACCAGAAAACAAAAACCACAGCGACTGTACCGCCCGAATACAGAAACCACAACGATTGTGCCACCAGAAAACAGAAACCACAACCATTGTGCCACCAGAAAACAGAAACCACAACGACTGTGCCACCAGAAAACAGAAACCAGAACGGGGGTTTGTCTCCAGTCAGTTTGCCCAGGGCATCCTCCTTTCGTCCTCTACTGGATGCGGGTGGATGAGATTCAACCCAGCATCAAACCCGCCATCCAGACGAGAAGGACTGGCGGTGAAAATTGGACCTCGCACCTTCAAACAGTGAGCGCGTGCCTGGGGGCTAGAGGCAGGCGATTTCAGAACCGGGTACCGTAAACACGGGTAGAAGGGTCCTGGTCACATCCTCTCCAACACGGCCATTGTTTCGCTTTGTGCGTTCAGACTGTGGTGATGCTACGGGTCTGCCTGGTACCTAAGTGATGAAGCAAGCTCAGTACACCACCGTCAGGAGAGTGCTCACTGATTGAGTCAAACGTGGTCTTTCACTCGTTGGCTGCTTGTCTTGTTTAGACGTGAATTTTTACATCAGTCCCACCCCCCCCCCCCCCCAAAAAAAATGCGAGCGAAGGAGCGCGGAGAAGCGCGAAGAACATCCCAAATCACACACAATCAGGCAAATCATGGAACAGAAGTTTAGTCAGTTTGCAGTTATAAAGCAATGGCAACGTGTTAAAAGTAATTCTCTCTCTCTCTCACACACACACACACACACACACACACACACACACACAATGTTTCATTTTCTTACACTTTCATTTTACAATGGTTTTTTTTCCCGTCAAGCCTGATGTCCCAAACTTTTTCGGGGTTGTTGTTTTTTTCTTTTTCTTTTGTTTTTTTCTTCTAAATTTGTTTAACAAAGTACACCAAATGTCCCAAACAGTGATCCTGGCAGGGCGGTCTTAGCTGTGATATACGCCTCGGTCACCGCCATCCCATGTTGAACTTCCACGCCAGCGAGTTTCCCCAATTTGTCTTTCCCTGAAGAGATAGAGGGACGATCCACGGCTGTCCTAGCCAGGACCTCGCCCCATACACTGTCGCCATGTTTGCTCGCGCCAGACCACCGCACGTGCGCGCCATTTTGCGAATGTCACGCGCTAATGGCCGCCACGCGTGCGGAGTCTTGACGGTACGGTTTAATCACAGATTCGCACGTGCCTCGGTCAAACGCACCGGTAATATGTGTGAAGTAACTCCCTCTGGAAGGGATTTTCTTCCGTGTTTGGCCAAGTTTTGTTTCATCTTCTTTGGGTTTTGAGAAAGGGTTGTGTTGATGCCAAGTTATTTTATAATCTTGGGATATAGATTTTGTGTTTTCGTCTTTGATTTGTTTTTGGTCGTGAGGAAATGTTAGATTCATTTCACTGCACATAATCTATGTCCTACGATGATAAAATACCGTTCTTTTTTAAAGACAATACGTTACTGAAAACATGCGTTAGTCTTTGATGAGACTGATTGAGAAATACAACAGGAAAGCTTGTCATGCCTTTTTTTTTTGGGGGGGGGGGGGGTGTTGTTGTTTTTTTGGCATACTTAGTGTGACATCCATTTAGTTCCTAGGTTTATTTAGATTACACGTACCTTACTATGAGATCTGAAAACCAGTAATCATTGTATTATCCTGTTAACAAAAAACCGGCTTTTTTCAAGATAATACTTAAGAATGAACATTAACTTAATTGATATGAACCAATCCCATCCCCACCATAAATTTTCAATCCCCATGAACCACAAGGAGAGAAAAAATTGCATAGGCTGGATGGGCACGGTACTCAGTTGCTCTTTGTCACAGGAAAATGCACGTTCAGTGCTGCACTGTTTAAAAAAAAGAGAATGCATTTTTCTGTGTCACACCCTCTCCGTCCAGCGGCACATCTGCCCTGTCGGCCCTGAAAGCGAAACCATTTTCCTGGCAGTAGCGCGGACAAAGGCCTCCATCTTTGATCCTGCAGGGAGTTTGACGGTACTCTGTCCTCTTCTCTCGTGTGAATATAAATGGAACTTACCCCCCCTGGCTAGTTGCGTGGGCTCTGTTGTGCGTCCGACAAATACACGGGTAAAAAGAGAAGATGGGGTCAAGCACCCCCCTTAGTGCCTGGCGAATGTATAAATTACATGGTCCGCAGGTTATTGGCGTATATCTGTTTTGAGTGATGGTCCATAGAGTACCACTGGTGGCCTTCCCCTCCAATGCCAGGTGTCCCTTTTTAGATATGGACAGCGTTTCCCTCAACTGGTGGTTTCATTCTTCGTGGAAATTGAGTGGACATAAAACAGATGACTAGTAAAGTTAAAGCGTGTATTTTGAGTATCATAATAGTTTGTGAATAACGTTTCAAGTGTGGTCGCTGTATGTCATTTGAAACATTGTAACTGTCGAAGAAAACAGAAGAAACAATTTCCCAAACTCAAGCTTTCTCTCCGTTAAACTCACAAACGGCCACGCCATCTCTCTCTCTCTCTCTCTCTCTCTCTCTCTCTCTCTCTCTCACACACACACACACACACACACACACACACACGGGAACAAATAATATGCCTTTAACCCAACACGAAATCTTGAAGAAGGCCGCAAAATAATTAGACGCAAACTTCCCTTCCCCTGCTTCTTCTGTTATCATGTTTAATTTCATTCATTCTCCAAAGGGGACAAAAGACGGACGCGCAGTACAATTTGAAACCGGAAGTGAGGTGTCTGCAGCTTCCATTGGTGTGTAAGAGACAACGAGGACGAGGTCACCCAAGCTCAGAAAGGGGCCAGGTGAACTTACGAGTCCCGGCGACCGTCCCGTCCTAGCACACACACACACACACACACACACGCCACGCCACCACTACCACACTTATTACCGTCAGCCAGAGCTGACCACGGATGAACCAACGTCTCTAGCCTGCAAAAACTTCACACTGCCGCCAACAAAGGCCTTTTCTCAAACCCATTCTTCTCCCAGTGAAAGAGGCTTTGCAGGCCCGTGAATGGCAGCGGTCACTCGAGGTCCAACAGTGACCGTTGCGTCTTGCTTCAGTGAGTGATTGACGGCGCCCGTGGTTACCACTTAACCCGAGGGTCGCAGTTTCTTCTTGCACATCCGTTGGGGACCCGAGGCCGGGGACCCTGGACCTTAGTTAAAGCCCCGGGTAGACTGTGCCCCCTTCCTCTGAAGATCCTGGCCCTTCTCGACCCTTGCCCTGTAAGTCCAGGACAGTCTCATCTGAGTGATGCCTGATATCCGGAACAGTCTAGTCCAAGATCCTGTCAGTTGTTTGTTGTTCAATTCAATTCAATTCAATTCAATTCAATTCAATATAACTTTATTGTCTGTCGATGGCAGAAAATTTTCTTCTGGCTCTCTCTCTCTCTCACACACACACACACACACACACACACACACACACACACACACACACACACACACACATTAATTTATCTAGACATATAAATCCATACATATTAAACACAGATCCTAAAGTAATGTGTGATGTCCAAGTCTAATACTATGCAACTAAACTAAGAAATCTAAACTAAAAGATGGCAAGGGCATAGCGGACATGACACAGCTGAGTAGTAAGCCCAGTTTTGAAAATCTCAACAAATAAAATCTATACATTCTGGGGACGAGCAGTAAACACAGTCATGAGTTTAAAATAGATACTGCTGAGGGAATGAAAGATTTCTTAAACAAATTTTTCCTCGCTCTCGGTACTCTGTAGCGGCGCCCAGACGGGAGTTCTTGGAACTGATCATGGAGGGGGTGGGTGGGGTCGTTGACAATTGTAGTGGCCTTCCTCCTGACAGCCGTTATATAAAGATCATCTAGAGAGTACTGACCCAGGCCAACTATCTTTCCTGCCACTCTGACTATACGAGACAGCCTTGCTTTGTTCTTCATGCTGAGACTGCCGTACCAGACTACGATGTTAAATGCCAGTACACTTTCAATTAAACTTCTATATACAGTTTCTAAAATTTCAGGACAAACATTAAAAGCTCTCAGTTTTCTGGGGAGGTACAGACGCTGGTTGGCCTTCTTCACGATAAAATCAGTGTTCTGAGTGAAGTCTAGTTTGTTGTCTACTATTGTGCCGAGGTACTTAAACTCAGACACTACCTCCACAGGGTGGTCGTTCACAATGACCGGCTGGAAGGGAAGATCACAGTCTCTTCTTTGGTCGATCACAAGTTCTTTTGTTTTTTGCACATTTAACTGAAGGAAGCTCTCTGTACACCAGCTAGCTACCATACCAATCAGTGAAAAATAACTGGCAAGGGAGTCTTCGTCTTTTAACATGCCAACTAAAGCCATGTCATCGGCAAACTTTAACAAACAGGTTACATCAGTATTGGAGCGCATATGGTCGGTATAGATGGAGAACATTGTTGGCGAAAGGCAACAACCCTGTGGACATCCGGAATTCAGCACCAGTTCGTCGGACAAGACACCACTGACCCTCACCCTCTGCGGCCTGTCCTTCAAAAAGTCACGCACCCACAGTACAATGTTAGAATTGACATTAAAATCAACTAACCGTTTTAAAAGCACAAGCGGTTCCACAGTATTAAAAGCACTAGAAAAATCTATGAAAAGTACCCGGATGTACGATTTTGGGTCCTCAAGATGCTTAGTAACAAGGTTAAACAACGTCAGACAAGCATCCTCCACTCCTCTGTGAGCCTTATAGGCGAACTGAAGCGGGTCAAGTTGCCCAGAAAGATCGTTCAACAGGTGAGTATGCACAACCTTCTCCATACACTTGGCCAACACAGATGTCAAGGCAACTGGGCGGAAATCATTAGGCTGACAAGCATTTGTTTTCTTTGGCACAGGTATAATAGTAGAGGACTTCCACGAAGTCGGAACAATATGTAGGTCCAGTAAGTACTGATAGATGATTGTGAAAATCTTCCCCAACTGACCTGCGCATGTTTTCAGCACTTTACCTTTGATACCATCAGGGCCAGGAGTTTTGTACGCATTCAATTGTGAAAAGACCCTCACGACCTCATCCTCTGTAATCAACAGTTGTTCAGGCACAATATTCTGACAGAACGCATCACACTCAGCACTCGTGTCTCTAACGTCAAAACGAGAATAAAAGTGATTTAAGCTTTTAGCTGTTTCGAGAGAATCGCCTGTATTCGGCATTAACTGTTTCTTTTGTTGGTTGCCCATCATAGTTTTTAAACCGATCCAGGCGTCTCTAGCATTACCAGATCGAAACTTCTCCTCCACTTTGTTTTTATAATTCAGTCTCGCCATGCGCGACAGTCTCCGGAATTCTTTTTCTTTCTCGCGGTACTCTTCATGTTTTCCGCTGAGAAAAGCTAGCTTTTTAGCATTTAGATGCGCCTTCAGGTCTTTAGTCACCCACGGCTTGTTGTTAGCGTATACTTTCACGGTCTTAGTTTGGATAACTTTTTCCTCACAGAATCGAACATATGACGACACTGTCTCCACTAGTTCATTTGGGTCGGAGCAACTCTCAATAAACACATCCCAGTCAGTGGCCTCAAAACACCCCCTCAACTCCTCTGTACTATCGGGAGTCCACAGCTGCACAGATTTCGTCACTGGTTTGTCCCTTTTCACTTGTTGTCTATATTTAGGCAGTAGGTGTATGACGTTGTGGTCGGACTGCCCAAGCGGGGGCCGGCACACGGGTTTGTATGCATCGGTAATGTTGCCATAGCACAGATCTATTGTACGGTTCAGTCTAGTGGGACAAGTGATGTATTGCTGAAGGGAGAGAAGGGGAGAAACGTCACACATGTTGAAATCCCCGAGTATCAACACAGGCTGGTCAGCCGAGCGGGCCAGTGCTGCATTGTAAACCTCGGCTATAGTCTCCGCTGCAGCCTTGAAATCAGGTCCCGGTACATACACGAGAATGACAGTCAGTTGACCAAACTCGCGTGGCAAGTAGTGGGGGCGGAATGACACAGTCAGGAGTTCAAGGTCGCGGGTACACATCTGCTCACGCACACGAAACTGTGTGGCCCATTCTCCACTGACAAA
The DNA here is from genome assembly GCA_018292915.2 of Batillaria attramentaria. Classification (NCBI taxonomy): domain Eukaryota; kingdom Metazoa; phylum Mollusca; class Gastropoda; family Batillariidae; genus Batillaria; species Batillaria attramentaria. The sequence goes on from JACVVK020000083.1 coordinate 226,093, forward strand.
CATACACATTCCGCCACCAACACTTTTCTGTGTTTTTGTGTTGTCCCTGTCGGCACGTACAGTAGAAAAACCAGGCAGAGAAATCTCCCCACTATCCTCTGACAACCAAGTCTCTGTAAAACAGAGAAGATTACTGCGACGAAAATCTCCGTCAAAACGCATGAGGGCCTCTAGTTCATCCATCTTATTGGGTAGAGATCGAACGTTGGAAAGTGTGATGGTTGGGAGGGGGTGTCTGTTGCCTCGTCGTTTGAGTCTCTGTCTAACTCCTCCCCTCGAACCCCGCTTTTTCAGTTTTCGTCTTGATCTCAGAGTGTCTGTAAAGTCAGTGAGATTGTGCTTCAGTGTCGAGTCTAGATCCACGCCTGGTGTGTGCTGAAGCGACAGCAAAAACTCAAACTGTTGTTGTTGTTGTTGTTGTTATTGTTGTTTTGCTTTTGTTGTTGTTTTTCTTTCTTGCTGTTGTTGTTTTGTTTTGGGGTGGAAGTTGGCATATTTTATTTGTTTGTTTGTTTGTTTGGGGATTTCTTTGGTTGTTGTTGTTGTTGTTGTTGTTGTTGTTGATGATGATGATGATGATAATGATGCTTTGCGAGGAAAGTTAGGTTTATAAAGGCTGCAGCCGGCTAGTTTTCAATATATGTTCAACCTGTCTTGTTTTTAACACATTTCAATTCAGTCTCGCAATGATTGTATTGATGACAAACAATTGTGACTACACATACGGAGGATGCAATGAACATAGGAATTTTGCAGGGAAAAGTCACCGTTCACAGTTTCAGTGCTCACAGAACTGGAGGCACACTAGATCGTGTCCACATAGAGGGGCCCAAACTTCAGTCAAATGAACTGGACTTGAGGCAGACGAGTAATCATCGGACAATGTACCCCGTGGACGGGCCAGTATTTACGACATATAGAACGAATGCTGTGCCATTCACCTTTTAATATGCAGCTTCAACTTCCAGCGTTTCTGTGACTCAAAATCACTTCTGGCATGAGTGAACTGGCAAGCCTTCAATTCCACGCTTCAGCGACACGGGTTTGCAATGCTCTGAGAGGTGACATTTTAACTTCAAAATTCATTCAGAAGCCTTTCAATTCGCAGCTTGTCGCTAGAACCGCCAGCGACACCAAGTGAGTGGCCACCCTGATCCCATAAAAGTGACCGTGAGTTTTAATTGCGGGACCTGTCATTTGCACTCCTTGCTCCCTACTCCCTCTCTCTCTCTCTCTCTGCATTCTATCCCCTAACGACAAACGTCGCGCGCACGTGTCCAGGTGTGAAGTCATACGCAGACTGGCTTTTACGGTACAGGTAGGAGGGAGTGGGGCAGGTTAGTTACCTACCTCACAGGGTATTGTCAAACTGGACGCGAGCGTTTGCGGTGCTTCTCCGCTTCAAAAGTCTCGACTATGGTTGCTTTCACGAAAAGTCGTATGTCTGAAATAATGAGCATGCATTTGTCTTTGCTTTGTAGTAACGCGGTAGTGAAAGTCGTTGTCAGGTTAAGAAACGCCAACTTTCCCATTTTCAGTCACGCCGACAAAACGAGGTCCGTTGGAAACGTTCGGTGCTACTCAAATTTGAAAACGGAAACACTGACTCCAGTGCTACTGTCTGGAAACGCTCTGTCTAGGCGGTGCTGCTATTTGAAGCGGAGTAGCACCGGAAACACTCGCATCCGTTTTGACCACACACCGTGTACCTAGTTCCTCAACAGACGCCCCCGCCATCTTAATTTGTGACAGACGGGTCCCGACAAAAGGGGAAGTCAATGCAATCAATCGAGAGAGAGAGAGCGAGTGAGTTGCCGTAACTGGCCGATTGCTCGCCGCTGTCTTTATGATGTGGCTGCAGAGAGGAAGGTTTGATTTTTACGAGCCAATAAACCTCCACTTGTTTATGTCCCGTCTTCTGTCCTTCTCTTGCCCTGGCTCTGGACCGCTCGCTACAGGAGACCCGGACCCTGCCGGGTTCCGATTGTGCGGTAGCGGCCTTTGCAGCACAATAGGGAGGTAATTGGGCAAGGGGCGCTAACTCTTGGGTCACCTGCAGACGACATCCATCCACGTGGTTCTGGTACAGGCAGTGGGTATGACGCTATGGGGTGTGACAAATGCAGGTGGACTATAACATGTAAGCTTTTGAGCCGGGGGTTGGTCTGGGTTTTCTTTGAAGACAAAAGTTTTAACATTCGAAGTGTGATCAGGATGGATAGTTTTGAGTGCCCACGATCGCAAATGCGCAGAGGAAATGCAGGATTGGTATGGTCAGGGAGATGTAAACGTTATTGCCGTCAAAAGACCCGTAACGAATTAGGATTTTCTTCAACACAAGAGTTGTAAAATGAGAAACATGGCCAGGGTGGATATTTTATGGATCCATGTTCGCGTTCATGGCTACCGTCATCTACAAAAGGGCCTAAGCGCCATGGATTTCATAAGCACTTAGTCCCTCTTTCTCAATGACTGTACATGTTATGCCCACAGTGTTACAAAGAGGCTGGCTTTTCACCAGGGTAGGTAGGGGAAGTTAAAGCTTTTCAGCCAAGGTAAGACCCGTAGCGAATCAGGACTTCTTTGAAGACAGTGATTCAGTATCATAAATTGAATCAGGGTCGATTTTACATGGACCATGTCTGCAAGCAGATCTAAAGGTAACCGGTTTGTTCATCGTCTAAAGTTACCGCTGAGATAGACTACATGGGGCGGGGGGGGGGGGACCACAACTGAAGTGGCCCATGAGCAAGATTGTCATACGAATTAGGGTGATGTAATCTTTTGAGCCGACAGAAGGGTCGTCCACATCTTTGATGCCAGAGGACGGTAGGTGGGTGTTAGGGAGTTTAACGTCCTTTTCCACCTCGTAAGGGTGATATCAAAGACGGGGCAACGAGAAAAAGGTCAGTACAAATATTTGACCCCAGTCGGGATTCGAACTCACGACCCGAGCACTGGGAGTCCAACACTCTAGCCCCCCCCCCCTCCCCCCCCCCCCCCCCCCCGAGGACGGCCAGGAGAGGGGCGGGCTTACACTAATTCAATTTCAACCAAATTCAATTCAAATGCACTTTATTCATCCCGAAACGGGCAGTTGAGATAATTATATCAAATCTGGGCTACCCATGCCTGTTTGTGGCCTACCCATCCTGGGTAAGAGATCCAAGCGAACACAGAAATTTTTCTTCTTTTTTTTTTGTCGGGGGGGGGGGGGGGGGGTCTAGGTCTTTTCTTTGAAGCTAAGCACAATGAAACGTCAAGCTAATTTAAGAAAACTGACAGCGTATCTAAGCTGTACGGTGGCGTTTACTACCTGAGCTTATTCCAAAAGTGTAACGTCTACCCACCCTCCTAGCAGCCCACCCGAATAGCGTTTTGCAAAACGTCACATTTTTGTGTGCTTTGTGTCACCGTAGAAGGCAGTTTACTCCACGTGATGTCTAGTCATTGCAAAACTGAATCGAAAATAAAAAGTTCAATGTCAAATTCTAGTATTTCAAAAAATAAACCTTTGACAGCCATCTCACGAGCCAATAATCTAACTAATCTAATAATCTAACTTCTTGTTGTGGTTGGTGGTGGTGGTGGTGGTGGTGGTGGTGGTGGTTTAAACAGGTTTAATTATTGCAATACTGACAAGTCGTTCAAGTAAACAGATAGTGAGCATAAAGAAGCGGCACCGCTTATGTTAATGTTCAGTGGGAAAAAGTACGTATTGACAGCACTGTTGTTGTTGTTGTTGTTGTTGCTGTTGTTGTTTTCTACTTTCAACACTGAGCTCATTCCTTTCACTAACGGTAGCTATTGACCCACCACACTAGATCGCTCGAAACCCCCTTAACTGAGGCCGGCCTATTGAGGCAGCCACCAGTCAACTGAACCAACGGTTAAATATTTAATACCAGGCAGGTGTTACACAATTCAGCCGTGCAATTTATGATGCCGGTGTAACAAAGTTCGCCCAAAAGGCTAATCGCGTGGTTTAAAGAAACTTGACAGAAGTTCGTTCTTTGCCTTGTTGTGGCCATTAGCCCAAAGTCTCCCCATTTCCCCTTTATTGTTAATTATGGAAGCTGCTAAGCTTGGCTGATTAGCCAGGGCATCAACTTTGGTTGTAATTAGCTTTTGAAACGTTAGACTGAACACAAGTCGGCGGCAGGGATGGGTGAGTTTTGTTGTTGTTGTTGGGTTTTTTTGTGACCGGATTTCATTATCAGTGAAATCGGCACATGTTAGCGTGAGAATCAAAATCACAAGATCACCAGATGCAAAATAGTGCGCGTGCGTGCATGTGTGTGTGTGTGTGTGTGTGTGTGTCCGTGGGTGCGAGCATGTGTGTGTGTGTGTGTGTGTGTGTCCGTGGGTGCGCGCATGTGTGTGTGTGTGTGTGTGTGTGTGTGTGTGTGTGTGTGTGTGTGTGTGTGTGTGTGTGCGCGCGCGCGCGCGTGTGTGTGTGTGTGTGCGCGCACGTGTGTGTTTCAGCTTTCTTCCGTTCCCCGTTTTTTGTTTGTCAGTGTGCCCAAATATGATTTTAGAAGAGGTCAGTATATAGCAACATACCCATTTTTCTAAAAAACCAGTACGACACACTTAAAATTTCCTTCAGACACAGTGGGTCAGATCATCAGACTCATCCAATCTTCACCCACCCGCAAACTCTGGCTTCCCCTGGCTAATTTTCTTTTAATTGGTCAGCTTAATTCCTGCAAATCAAAGCGCCGATGCCGCGTCTCATTAAGAATGAATGGCGCTGACATAACGTCTCACCCTCGCCCTTTGATCGATCGGGAAATTGACTAGCTCGTGGCGTGCACGTGCAACCGGTGGAGCTGACAAGTGGCTGGTGCGCGCGCACGCGGTGGCGGTCAGACGACTGGCGCAAATCTGCCGATCATGTACGGAACTAGGACCGCGGAAGTTGTTGAAACCGCTACAGCTACGGGATGTAGCCCATACTGGTGCGTGTGTTTCCAGTGCTACCAGCTCCAAATGTTTTAACGGGGAGCCAGGGGACCCGAATGGTAGAGTGTTGGATGTTCAATGCTCGGGTCGTGAGTTCGATTCGCGACTGGGGCCAAATATTTGTGCTGGTCTCTTCTCGTTGCTCCGTCTTTGAATCACCCTTACGTGGTGGAAAAGGACGTTAAACACCCACCTGCCCACCCTCAAAAGTTCCAACGATGAATGCTCTCGTGTAAATTTCTGTATTTGGGTTTTTTGTGTGTGTGTGTTGTTTTGTTGCTGCTGCTGTTGTTGTTTGGTTTTTTGTTTATTTTTAGTGTTTGTTTTTTTTAATAAAAATTATTTCAGCGTGCATACGCTTTTTAATTGTAGCAGAGCGTTGGTTAAACTCATTGCCTGATTGATAAACGGTCAAGTTCTTAGTTTCACGCCCACAAGCCAAAGTCCGTTGGAAACACTCGGTGCTAATTTTTTTTTTTTTTTTTTTTTTAAACACGTAGCTACACTCGTCCGGCGTTACTGTTTGGAAGCACTCTGCTCTAATGCTCGGGTCGTGAGTTACATCCCGGCTGGGGCCAAATATTTGTGCTGGCTTTTTCATCGTTGCCCCGTCTTTGATATCACCCTATGTGGTGGAAAAGGACGTTAAACCCCCAAACTCCCACCCCACCCTTGGAAGCACTCTGCACTGGTGCTGTTACTTGTGGAGCGGAGTCAGTAGCACCGGAAACACTGGCGCCCATTTTGACTACACCCCGTGTGTACTGACGGAGCCGAGATCACGGCAGTTGTTTCAAACCGCTACGGCAGTGTGCTCGTGATGCTAATGACACCCCCTTCTGCCGTTTGTTCTAATAACAGATCTCTGTTAATTCGTCCGTTTGTCGGTGTGCCGTCCCTGAAGTTTCAGGCGGTTGGCTTCGCGTGACGATAACAAAGCAGGATGCGCGACGAGTTATCGATGAGATAGGGGGGGGGGGGGGGACGCTGGGTGGGTGGTGGTCATTACGCTACACTGGGTATTAGGCAGAAACACCCTAGGGTATGTGCAAATTGTAAAATAATTGTTTTGTTCTGTTGTGGCCTGTGTGTGAAAGTCGCTATATTCTCAGTAAATGAGGTCTTAAGGGGGGAAATGCCGCTTACAGAGACCTCTCACCTCTCAAGCCGTTTGCCAATTGGATAGATTGTTCCTTCGACCATTGCGACCACAACCATTTTAAACAGAAGAGAAATATGACTTACCATCTACACACTACCTCCTCAACATTCCGACATACATACACACACTCCTTCACGGTAACTGTCGTCTGTCTACTCAAGAAAACTGCACTATCTTCTTCAATGTTCAGGATTTTATGATTCGTGCAGCACGTTTTTAGGTTTTAGTTACCTGTTACTTCCTTGACAGAGCCTAGCTCAGCCCAGCATAGAAATTTGTGTGTGTGTGAGAGAGAGAGAGAGAGTATTGTGAGTACACTTAGCTCAGCCCAGCGGAGAAGTGTGTGTGTGTGTGTGCGCGCGCGCGCGCGCGTGTGTGCGTGAGAGAGAGAGAGAGAGACAGACAGATCCACAAAGTAACCTACCTCAGCCTTCATGGGCGGGAGTGAACGTTTTTCTTTGTATAACTATGGGTTTATTGGTCCACTGCATGGGTTTTCATCCACAGTCGGGGAGCCGGGGTGGCCGAATGGTAGAGCGTTGGACTTCTAATGCTCAGGTCTTGGAGTTCGTATCCCGGTTGGGGCCAAATATTTGTGCTGGCTTTTTCATCGTTTGCCCCGTATTTGAAATCACCCGTATGTGGTGGAAAAGGACGTTAAACACCCAACCCCCCCCCCCCCCCCTCATCCACAGTCTCAGTGCCGTGACCGATGTCATGACTTCGACCGTAACGGCTGTGTGACTGTTGCTTGAATTCTCAGTGGTATACGTCTATGCTCTCGACTTATTCAGAACGCATCTACATGTTTTGGAAACTGCAGCACTTCATTCCCCTATACTGACTTTTTTTTTAATCAACTGACATGCAAAACAAACAGCGTCTTTTTTCCCACTCTTGTTTCTTTCTTCCACTGCTAATTGGTTAGTTAGTTGCTGAGTTAGTTAGTTATTTAATCCAGCAACCATCGCTTCAGTTTGATCATTGACCTGTCAGTTACAGCTGTCGGTCTTGTTGTCTACAAGTTGTACATGTATCAAGTTTTCCGAACAACTGCAGCCAACAACGGAAGAAGTTAGGTGAAGATATTTATCGTATTTCCACATGCTGATTCTGTGTAAATTGTTGTTACGGTACGTGTGCTTAGTAAATACTTCACTATTTCCAATGTTCAAAATGTGCGACTGAAGTACTTTCCAAAACAAGAAATATCGACAGCAGATGTCCCCGGCATTTGCACCAAGGACCAGCATAGTCGCGACATTTTGCTGGTGCGACATCTCTCTCTTGAGATTTTGCGCCACCGGGGATCGCTTCTCGGTCAACCGCTCGCGCGTGCCATGCACGCGACAGTCACACCGCCAGTATCGATTGGCCAGGCCCTCGACCAATCGGAGACCGGTCTCCGTTGATTGACTGATGAGGGTCGTCTGTTTCGCCTCTCGTCCCGTCTTGCTAGGCGGGTTTCGGGGGTTTGTTGTGGGGTCAGGCTACACGCGTGCGCAAGCAGACAGCGTGCGCCGTGCGCGTGCTGTTATGAGGGTCTGGGGGAAGACATTTTGGGTTTCTTTTCGTCGAGAACATTCTAAGACCTTTCAAGTGCTAACTGAACTTGAACCAAAATGCAGACGGTTAGAATGACAGCGAAAACTGATTACAAACCAAAAATCGAGGCAGAAAACAGAACTAGAAGTTGAAAGGCTGATATATTAAATCGAAACGCTTGAACTGACTACACTTAGTATGTCAGTCGTATGTTAGATATAAAACTGAAGTGTAAAACCATTATTCCTGTCTTATCTTTATGTTACTTGAATGTTTCATGCCTCAGGTCAGTCGGGGACTGAGCCGGACGGATAGCCGAATGGTAGAGCGTTGGACTCTCAATGCTCGGGTCAGTCGTGAGTTCGAGTCCCGGCTGGGGCCAAATAGGCGTTTTTCTCGTCAGTTGCCCCGTCCTTGATTGCAGTCACCCTTACGTGATGGAAAAGGACGTTAAACTCCCAAACACCAATCCCTCAGATCAGTTCAGTCGGCACTCACTAACAATCGGGCCATTCCAAGCGTCGGAACCGTGACCGACGATTCTGGAGAGACACGCTTGATCAACAGACCGTCTCGAAGATGTCACGTGCGGCATGGTTTCAGACCATCTTATAAGTCCCGTGAAAATCGGGAATCTTACACTACCTGTTTTGATGCAACAAAGGAGAGGGTGGGTGGGGTGGGTGTTTGGGAGTTTAACGTCCTTTTCCACCACGTATGGGTGATATCAAAGACGGGGCAACGAGAAAAAGGCCAGCACAAATATTTGGCCCCAGCCGGGATTCGAACTCACAACCCGAACATTGCAAGTCCTACGAACAACAAAGGAGATTTCTTGCACGGTCATACGTATCGACTCTGTTATAAACGTTTACAGAGACATACTCAAACATTATAATGTCTGTGGTGTATAAGACAGAGGTAGATTACAACACTGGTTCTCGCATCCTCATGCAGTTTGTTTGTTGTAAGACTACGAACTGGACACTGCAGACTGCGTGCCCACCTGTGCCGCCTTGGGCTGTCACACTCACCAGACTGTCCGTGCGGAACAGCCCCTCAAACCCCGGAACACATTCTGCAGTCCTGCCCCCTCTTCAAAGAAGCAAGGACACAACACTGGCCGAACGGAGCCACACTGGCAGAGAAACTCTGGGGCAGCAAAACAGACCTCTTGAAGACCACTGCTTATATAAAGACCACAAACCTAATCATCTGAGGCGGAGTCCAGAACAAGGGAACGCAGAAGAAGAAGAAGAAGAAGTTTGTTGTTGTTTGTTTTTCCTTTTGTAAGGAGAAAACACATTTCTCATTGCACCAAGGAATTGTGATATGCAGGTTGATAAAGCATCCACGTTGCTAGTGCGTCACTACAGAAGAACACTGCATACGCCAGAGCGTGGATTTTCAGTGAAGAGTACGGTGGTTGTTATATATATATTTTTTTTTTTTTGGTTACATTTTTGTGTCACGTTTCTTTCACCCAGAATTGCAAGATATCTCCACCACTAGCAGAAGAGTAACACAGCAACAAGCAACATTTTTGTTGTTGTTGTTGTTGTTGTTGTTGTTGTTGTTGTTCACGACCGTCAGAAACGGTGTGTGTGTGTGTGTGTGTGTGTGTGTGTGTGTGTGTGTGTGTGTGTTTCGCTTTTCCCATCTTTTCTAGCTTTCTTTTCTTTTCTTTTTTTCAGGTTCTTACAGACGTGTGGGGAGGATAATCATCCCTTTTTTTGCAATTTGGCAATGGACATCAGTACGTACAGATGTCTACTCATAATAATGCATAGAGAAAACAGCGCGATATTCCAGTTTCACATCTACAAGATCAGACAAGTCTCTCTCGCTCTCACTCACTCTCTCTCTCTCTCTCTCTCTCTGTCCACTTGGCTGTCTCTTGTCTCCGTCGGTCGCCACCACGCGCAAGCCGGCAGTCGCGTGGCTTCGCTCAACAACACGAGAGGGAACGCAAGGCTGAAAGAGAGGGGGAGAGGAGGGCTGATAGTGACCGCACGTGCGGAAGACGCGAGGGGGCGGGGCCAAGCGCTAAGCGCCGCCTCCTCGGAGGGGACAGCGCAGGCGGGTATTTATTACCCGGTGACTGTCGCCCCCTTCCAGCATTCAGCTTTCCACAGTGACCAAGTGAGGATGTTCTGATCTCTCCAGCGCAGTCGAGTTCGGCGACAGTGGTGTGTCTAGTGCAGGTGATACTAGCTCAGTTGGCGTGCCTTAGTCGGAGGATTTACTCTTCTCAAGTTTACAGTGCCTTCTCGGACTCACAAACTGTGAGAGATCGGTTTGAAGACGGCAGCATTTTTGCCCAGCTCATCTGACCCACGTACAAGAATAAAACAGTGCCAAGGTAAGGTATTTTGAGCGGACCATTATAGTATTGAAAATGTTTTATTATCACAGTCAGTCTTACATACATGGAGTGGACTTCGTTATAACACACTTGCAGACAGCTCAGTTGTGACTTGGTATATTGATTTCCCGGTTTTTTTGTTTTTGTTTTGTTGTTGTTGTTGTTGTTTGGTTGTTGTTGTTGTTGTTTGGGTTTTCTAAAAGTATTATTATAGTTAGCTGGTACACTCACGGATACGGATTGCATTTTCTCATAGCACACTTGCAGACTTGTGACGTAGTACAGTAGTTTGACTTCCCATCGTTTTTAAGTATAATTATTGTTGTTAGTGGACAGTCTCACATACATGGATTGCACATTCTCATGGTCCGCTTGCAAACTTGTGGCTTGGTATTTTGATCTCCCATCGTACAATTTTTAAAGTCTCGTTATTTTATCCAACTGATAGTCTTTCATACATGGATTTACTTTCTCCTGTATAGCACACATGCATACTTGTGACAAGCACGATGAACGATCTGACAACACTGCGGACAGTTTGTTCCGAGTTTTCAGTGTTTCTCGAGATTATTTTCACTTTACCGTGCCCCTTGATATATTCGATTAAGTCGCGTCGATGTCGACTAAAACTTTTCATGAAAAAAAAAGTTGTTTGTTATTGTTGTCACTGCCATGTCGTTGGAATGATGTGGTTTAATCAGTAATTAACTGGTGTCTACAACGAGTGGCATATGCCACGGAACACGTGTAGTCATTTTTCATTAGCAAAATACGTAAATCCGCTAATTACATTATAAGGTGATTGTGATAATACGACTGTGGTATCTTCACGACATGGTTCTGATTTCGGTCGTGAGACAGTGAATTTAATCTATGTATTGCATTCTCGTTTCAGGTGGTTGTTCTTCAAATGAAACCAGTCATCATGTCCACCACGGCCCCGTTCGGTGACGTTCCAGCTTGTCAGGCGACTTCTCCTGTCGGCGCCGGACTCATCCTGACTCCAGTACCAGCGAGCAGGAGTCTTGTTGGCTCCCCCCTCGGCTTCTCCCTCCTTAGCCCGGCACCGGGCAGCGTGTCTTCGGAATCGGCCGACAGCACCCTGGACTTTGCCAGCTTCGTCCACGAGCAGGACAGCGGATACAGCGACACAAACCCGGCTGGTGAAGTGTCGCCAGGGATGGGGAAGACGCCAGCTTCGGCACAGCAACAACAGCAGCAACAGCAGTCACCTTCCAAACGCAAGCGCGTGAGGAAGTCCCGCGCCAAGGTGCAGGACCCTTTAGAGAAAAACATTCTTCGCAAGACGCGTCGCTCTCGCGCGAATGACCGAGAACGTACGCGTATGCATAATCTGAACGACGCCCTGGAGTCTCTTAGACTGGCCATTCCTTTCGACGGTGCAAACGGCAAGCTGACCAAGATAGAGACGCTTCGCTTCGCTGTCAACTACATCGTTGCTTTACAGACCTCGATCGACCAGCACGACAGAGAGGTGGAAGAGCGACGGCCCTCCCCGGCCAATCAGGGATACTTAGCCGCTTCTCCAGACGTTCTGCCAAGCAACATCACCACACCAGCAGGCTTCAGCAGTGTGTCTGGTGGTGCTGCTGTGATGGCGGAAAACAAGTTTGTTGGACACTACCCCCAGTTTGCAGGCCACAGTGGGAGCTTCGTCGGCACTGACGCAGACCGTGTAGTGGGAAATGGAGATGTTCTCTCTGTGAATGTGACCAACCTCGGTTCGGTTTCCATGGAGAGGGCCAGCCCCAGCTACCTCAGCCCTGTCAGCAACAGCTTCGGCGTCAGCAGCACGTCCATTTACAACCCCACCGTCACCACCACGAGCAGCCACAGCGGACTTTCCCGTGTCAGTGATTTCGCTGGGCAGGATGTGAACGGGTCCTGCACGCCGAACAGCGACGCGTCTTTCGGACGCTACACCCCGCCTAGCAACGCCTCGTTCGGACGAGTTACTCCACCAACCAGCGCATCTTTCGTAGGGGTTGCCTCGCCTACCCACGCACCTTTCGGACGTTTCACCCCGAATAGCAATCCTTCTTTCGGACGAGTTACCCCTCCTAACAACGCTGCCGTTTTCTCGCAGAGTTCTCCATCCAGCGGTGCCTCTTTCGGACTCTTGAACACTTCCCAGGGAATCTACCCTTTCGCTGCTGGGATGTTCCCTACCGGTAATCGCTCAGTGCCGCAAGGGATGTCTCAGCAGCCCAACTTTTTGTGATTCCCAAAACTGCACACTGAAGGTGGGCACTTTGGCTGTCAAGAGAGGGACCGAGAGACTTACCTTGAATACTCCCTGTGACACCAGTCAATTAACAGACTTGTAACACAGACATCTATGCCTCTGCTTGCGAAGCTTTATCAGATATAGTTTTGTAACTCTTACGAGTACATTTACCTGACTGTCTTTCAATTGTCGATAAAGATATTTCGGCATTTTTTTCCTTATGCAAATATCCCTAATTTCTCGAATGTGGACGTGTATAATTATATATGCGAGGAAAAAAAAAAAGAACGTTTGTGATACTCATTGATTCGTCGGCACAAAGTGAATATCCGAAAAATACTGGCAGCACAATTAGCTTTCTGCCGTGGACATTTGTGTTCTCTGCACCGAGAGTCGAACCAGTTGACTTTAATCATGTGAACATGTAGTGTGTGTTTCTGTAATTTGAAGACACGGTTGAGTGTCTTGGCAGAATAGAATGTAATTTATAAAGAAGCAGCTGTCATATGCACGAAGTAATTTTTAAAAAAATTATGTAAGTAGCATGTTAGCAGTTGTTTCGTGGTAAAGATATTTATGTAAAGGTGGCTTTGTAATTGCTCTCTTGAACACTGTTCCTCCTTATGTGTCTTTTCTCATCCCGCCATTGTTCTTAAAGACTCGTTTCTCACATCCTCGAAATTACATTCCGTCTGGCACATGCAGAAATATCGATCAAAGTGCCTTTGCTTAGCAGTGAAAATTCTTGCGTGTGGCAGCGAGATACCTTTCGGTTGCACACACACACACAAAAATGTGTTTCTGTAATGATGTACTAGAATTAAACAGTAACATATTTTCGCGAGTGAAACTGATCATGCTTGTGTCTGTACTGACCATGTCAATAATACGTTGGGCTGAAACTGGCAACGACCTCTCGCAACTGACCATTCCCTTTGAAACTTTCTTTGGGGTATTTCTTCTGCGGCCTTACTTGGTCCAGCTTACGGGTAAAACTGTGTGCAATATGGCTACCCGTTTAGGGGCTAATACTTCTTTGTGAATCAGTTTACATGGCATTTTCTACTGTTTATTGAATCTCAGTTGTCACCAGTTTCCAGATGTCCCTTACTGGTGCACATGAATTTGAAATCCGTTTTCACAAATACCTGTGTGTGTGTGTGTGTGTGTGTGTGTGTGTGTGTGTGTGTGTGTGTGTGTGTGTGTGTGCGAGCGCGCACATTTGTTTTGTTTGTTAATGTCTGGTCAAAATGCTGCTGTTGTAAGCCACACTGCCTTGTGTAAAGTTTATATCTGTAGTTTTTTTTTAAAAATATTTACTGAAATGGATGTAAGTGTGAACGATGTTCTCTTCGGACAGATTGCAAACGACAAGCTCTCGGTTTAGTGCCCCCCCCCCCCCCCCCGCTGCCCCCACCCCCCTCCTCCCCGGCCCCTCTTCCTTGAGTGCAGTCTTATAGTGCGTGAATTCTTGAAGTGCGAATGATGTTCAGCATGGACTGATGGATACGAGATACGTATTATTATTATGAATAAAGAAAGAAAAGAAATTTGAAATGGTTGATGTGCATTTTCATTATGTCGAGTTCTGGTGTGTGTGTGTGTGTGTGTGTGTGTGTGTGTGAAAAATCAAGTAAGCGCTAAATGTTGCAAGAGAGTCCGATACTTGGTAACTGAAGCAAGTACAACAGTCGCTGCAAGATTCTTCATCAACACGAATATCACACATGCTCATACATGCGAAAAACAAATACAGGTGATATGCCATTATGGTCAACAAATTTCACTGAAGGTGAAACACACACACACACTGAATTTAAAGTGAATGATGATTACTCATGGCGTGGCCATCGACATTACTGAATTGTCAGTATTACAAAGTGCAAGAAATTTCACACACACACACACACACACACACACACACACACGTACGTGCGCGCTCACGCACGGACTGAAAACAAAAAGTTCTCAGATACAGCGTTGTTTGCTCTCTCCCTTTCTCTAGACTTGAAAAAGAAACTTCAGAAACTTCTCTATTTTACCCAGTCACGTGACGCACGGCCCAGAGGTTTAATTTTACGACATACACGGTTACCAAGCTGAGTCTAAAGGGATTGGAAATATTTGTTTGTATGGCAATCAAGGCAATGTAACCGCTTTTCAAAATACATATAAATTATATATTCACGAAACGTATGGTATGCAAAGTGACGTCATGCACGGCCCCCACACAGTTGTTTTACGACATTCACGATTTCCGGCTGAAATGAAAGTCTTCTTCTTCTTCTGCGTTCCCTGTTCTGGACTCCGCCTCAGATGATTAGGTTTGTGGTCTTTATATAAGCTATTTGTGCTGGCTTCTTCATCGTTGCCCCGTCTTTGATATCACCCTATGTGGTGGAAAAGGACGTTAAACCCCCAAACACCCACCCTTTATATAAGCAGTGGTCTTCAAGAGGTCTGTTTTGCTGCCCCAGAGTTTCTCTGCCAGTGTGGCTCCGTTCGGCCAGTGTTGTGTCCTTGCTTCTTTGAAGAGGGGGCAGGACTGCAGAATGTGTTCCGGGGTTTGAGGGGCTGTTCCGCACGGACAGTCTGGTGAGTGTGACAGCCCAAGGCGGCACAGGTGGGCACGCAGTCTGCAGTGTCCAGTTCGTAGTCTGAAGATGGTGGTCTGTTCATATGAAATGAAAGTAAATGGTGATTACCCAGGATGTGGCCATCGAGATCACTGATTTGTCAATCTAATTTTTTTTTAAATTTCAAGTTTTCATTTTTGGCCGTGTGACTTGGTCGGATTAGCAGTCGATATTCTGTAGACAAATATCATATAATGACCTAGAAACGGCGAGCTGCCAGATTGCGGCTAAACGTTAAGGCGCGTCTTAACTATAGCCGAAGAAGTTCTCGGCGATGACAACCGAACTTCTTCGGCTTCATTCGGCGTGGCCTCCACGTACTAACTAGGCGTCAAGCATTCGTGACATGTGACCGAAGGAAAATTGCAATGGCGCCGATCGTGAGCTTACCAGTGAAGTGCGTCTCGTAGCAACTGTAGCTGTTGAGGGAAATCAAGGGGTTACACGACAACGTGGCTTTACGCACTAAAAAGGGCACTATCTGAACTAATCAATGTGACCCAACTGCACCATGAATTGCATTAAAAACCGAAATAATCACCAACGAAACCACTGAACCGACAGACAGTTACGAGCCGGTACACCGGCGTAGCAGACGGTCACCAGCACACGGCGGAATAAAACGTCATACCAACAACAATGTCGCGGTTTTGCATCAATTTTAGCAAACAAAATCAAAATTCTACACTACCTCAGTAATCAGAGTGACGCAAGTGGGCCATGAAAGTTATAGATGCCTGAAATATCAGCGACTAGAACGTTGACTCGGTACTCATGTGACGAAGCGGCCGCCACGCGAGCAGACGGCGTTAGCATGCAAAGCAAAAACGCCGTAATTACAGATATTTCGCATTCTTACTTCACCTGTAACATTGTAAGTCAAATGTACACTATCCTTACTAATCAATGTATTCCAACAGCACCAAGAAACTTCTTCATTGCCGAAATATTAATGCTTGTAACTTTGAACCGACACCGGCCATGTGCGAGCGCGACCCTCAGCCATCTTGAAATCAGATAGCTGGCGAATCTGGACCAGCCAATCAGATAGCGTCTGGCGAAATCATTCGGGGTTGATCGCGAATGTTCGCATAACATGTTGAGCGAAGCCCAAACAGCCCAAAATCGCTTCGCGAGGCCCCAAAATGTTTCGGGCGAAGCGTTTTTTGTTCGGTCTTCGGGGTTGATCGCTATAGTTAAGACGCGCCTTTACGAAGACTTGCACTGCTAAAAATGTGAACAATTCAAATTTCTTATACTATTTTAAATTGACAAATTAATTACCACGATGATCATCTCAAGAATAAAAACTTTAGATTCAACCGGAAATCGTGAAACAACTATGTGGGAATGTGGTATCATATGACTTGAAAAATATCATATGACTTACAAAAAAATTAGAAACCTTTCACATATCATACGCTTCATGTTTATTTCGTGAAATATTCTGCGAAAAAGTATGCATTTTAGGCCATTTCCTTTCGTACAGTACCAAAAGCAATAATGCCTACAGAAATTTTCGCAATGCCGCTCAAGTTCATCCAACCATGACATTGCAACAAATACTAAAGATCAACATTTTTTTTAAAAGGAAAGTATTCATCCTTTTCATCGCCGTACCAAGAAAATGGATCCCTTGTCGACAGTCTGCTCTGTGTGTGTGTGTGTGTGTGTGTGTGTGTGTGTGTGTGTGTGTGTGTGTGTGTGTGTGTGTGTGTTGTGTTTACCTTCAGTGAAATTTGTTGATCATAATGGCACATCACCCGTATCTGATTTGCCAATGTATGCTTGATAGTGTGGTAGTCGTCAAGATGAAGAAACTTGCATCGACAGTTACCAAGTCCGAAACTCTTTTGCAACATTCGCCTTCAGCGCTTACTAGATTTCACACACACACACACACACACACACACATACACACACACACACACACACACACACACGCGCGCGCGCGCGCGCACACACACACGCACGCACACACACACGAACTCACAATAATGAAAAGGCACAGAAACCATTCCAAACTTATTTTTTCTCTTTATAGATAAAATGACAGGAACTCTGTGTGTGTGTGTGTGTGTGTGTGTGTGTGTGTGTGTGTGTGTGTGTGTGTGTGTGTGTGTGTGTGTGTGTGTGTTACTATTTAATTCTACTAATTGCACATCATTACACGTTTGTTCTCTCGTGCAACCGAAAGGTATCTCGCTGCCACACGCAAGGATTTTCACTGCTCACAAAAGGCACTTAAACTTCTGACCGACAGTTCTGCATGTGTCAGGCGGAATGTAATTTCGAGGATGTGAGAAACGAGTCTTCAAGAACAATGGCGGAATGTGAAAAGCCAAACAAAGAGGAACTGTGTTCAAGAGAGCAATTACAAAGCCACCTTTACATAAATATCTTTACCACGAAACAACTACTAACATGCTACTTACATACTTAAATTATTTCGTGCATATCACAGCTGCGTCTTTGTAAATTACATTCTGCTCTGCCAAGACACTCAACTGTGTCTTCAATTTACAGAAACACACACTACATGTTCACATGATTAAAGTCAACTGCACCGACTCAGATGACTGCTGCCTTCATTGAAAAAACCGAACTTTTGGTCTGACGCAACCAACAAACACTGAACGCAGAAGAAGAAGAAGAAGACTCTCGGTGCAGACAACACAAATGTTTATATAGAAAGCATTTTCTGTTGCCACTACTTTTCGGATTTTCACTTTGTGCCGACAAATCAATGAGTATCACAAAAGTTTCCCCCCCCTCGCATATACACACGTCCACATTTGACAAGTAAGTATATAAGTGTATACATTAGAGGAAAAATAAATGCCGAAATATCTATATAGACAGTTGAAAGACAGTCAGTCAGGTAAATATACTCTTAGAGTTACACAGCTATGTCATATACAGCCGTGTTACAAGTTTGTTAATTGACTGGTGTCACGGAGACTATTCAAAGTATGTCTCTAGGTCCCTTTCTTGACACCTACCTCTTTGTGCCGACAAATCAATGAGTACCACAAAAGTTTTGTTTTGCCCTCCCATATACACGTCCACATTCGAAAAGCAAGTATTTGAGTGTATACAACAGAGGGAAAAAATGCTGAAATATCTGTATCGACAGTTGAAAGACAGTCGGGTAAATGTACTCGTAAGAGTTACAAAACTATATCTTATAAAGCTTCACAAGCAGAGGCATAGATGTCTGTGTTACAAGTCTGTTAATTGACTGATGTCACGGAGAGTATTCAGTGTCTATAAGTCCCTTTCTTCACACCTACATCTATGACACCCAAAGTGCCCATCTTCAGTGTCCGTCATTCAATAATGCTTGGAAATCAGAACAAGTTGGGCTGCTGAGACATCCCTTGCGGCACTGAGTATATACAAGAAGGGATCATCTCAGCAGCGAACGAGTACATTCCCTGTGAAGTGTTCATATGCCCGAAAGACGTGTTGCTGGGTGGGATGTAGTGTCCGAAATGCCCGTAGTTCGGCACAAAAAACCCGTTCGCACCCTGCCCCGGGATACCACTCAAACGGGTAGGTCCGCTGTGGTTGCTGGTGTTGATGGTGGTGGTGGTGGGAGGAGAATTGCTGCTGAAGCCTGCTGGTGGGGAGGACCGTCTATGCTGCACCTCTCGGTCGTGCTGGTCAATTAATGTCATTAGATTGTTCACGTATTTTACAGCTGACCTAAGTATTTCCAGTTTGGTCAGCTTCCCGTTTGCGCCGTCGAAATGGAGGGCTCGTCTAAGATTCTCCAAAGCGTCGTTCATGGTGTGCACGCGCGCACGCTCTCTGTCGGTTGCACGACAGCGACGCGTCTTCCGTAGAATGTCCTCAGAGGCGTCCTGCACCATGGCGCCAGACTCCCTCACGCGCTTGCGTTTTGAAAGTGACTGCTGACCAGCCGCGTTCACGTCGCTGTAGCCGCTGTCTTGCTCGTGGACCAAGCTGGCAAGGTCCAGGGTGCTGCACAGTGCCGGGTCAAGGGGAGAGAAGCCGACTGGTTTCATGACAATTGCCTGAAAGGAGAATGGAATACAGCGATTGAGTTAATTGTTTCACGACGGAAATAAGAACCACGTCGAGAAGTTACCACAGTCGTATTGTCACAATCATCTTGTAATGTAATTCATTGATTGACGTATTCTGCTAATGAAAAAGGACATCATCTGGGTACATATGCCGCTCGTGGTAGATACTTCAGTAGATTACTGATTTAACTACATCATTCCAACGACAGAAATCAAAACCATTCCCAAATCGGAATGAGCAGAGTGTGAGATGAGAGAGTGACAACAGCCACTTCTTTTAGACACTTCAATCTCATTGACAACGCAGAAATAAAACATTGTATTGTGCCTGTAAAGTCATTGCGTATACACGTAACTTCTTTACGTGTCTAGACTTTCCATTAATTGTCCAAATATTCGCTCCGCTAAAGCCGTTTGTCTTACACTGACAGAATACACGTAAGACGGCATGTGTAGGTGAGATGCCAATGAAGACAAATTGTCGGTAAGTACAACTCACGTACAAGTTAGAGGTTTATCAAATCTGAAGACAGCATCAAATTTTCGAACGACAGATCCTTCACCAGGCTACTTTTTTTTAACTTTCCGAAATGGTAACACAGTAAGACTGTGACAGTCGCAGCGACAGCATTACAAGCAACAAAATATTGTCATGAAAAGTATTAGTCGGCATCAAAGCGACTTAATCGAATATATCAAGAAGCGCAGCAAAAAGAAAATAATCGCGAGAAACGAAACTCAAAACAAGCTGTCCGCAGTGTTGTCAGATCGTTCATCGTGCTTGTCACAAGTATGTACGTGTGCTGTACAGGAGAAAGTGCAATCCAGTGCAATCCAGCCTGTCAGTTGGCTGTGATAATGAAACATTTACTGAAAAAAATGCGACGGTATATCAAAATCCTTACCTTGTGAGTCGATATTCTTTTGTCTTTGTGAGTCAGAAACTTGAGAACGGTAAGGCAAAGCAAAGATGTTGAACTGTGGTACAAACTGGAGAGATCAGAAATACGTCTTCACTTGTTCACTGTCGAAAGCTGAATGCTGGAGGAATTCGACAGTCACTTGACGGATAAATATGAGTTACGACCAAAGCCTAACTTACCTACCTAACAGCCTCCTTGGGGGAGGGGCTTAGCGCTTGACTCCGCCCACTAGCGTCTTCCGCACGTGCTGTCACGTCACTGTCTACCCTCCCCACCCCACTTTCCACCCTCCCTCTCTCTCTTGCGTCATTGGGGGTGAAGTCACGTGACTGCGGCGGAAACACACACATACACACACGCGCGTGGACAGCCAATTTCATGGGCATACTGATTTGAATTTGACTCAGATGTAAAACTCTAATTCCTGTCTTATCGTCGTCTTGTTGAATGTCGCAGTGTCGCCCCTCAGTCATGCATTCAGTGTCATGCACCAACAGTCTCCTCCGACACGTGCAGGTTTTTCGTAAACAATGCTACTGGTCACACCTGGATGACCCTCCGGGGCTGCTGTTTTGCACCTCGTCCGCTCTACTGGTTTTGTATCCATGCACGATCCACGCAGCCTCCGACTCCGATTGTCCGAAGAAAGCATAAACTTTGATCCTACCGGTATCTCCCCCCTGTAACAGCTTAATTAAACGAGCGTCTTAGACTTTATCCCTTTTTCAATGCGTGTCATACCACCGCGTCTACAGCAGAACAATGCTACTGGTCACAATCAGGTGACTCCTCGGGGCTGCTTTTTTGCACCTCGTTGTCCGCTTGACTGGTTTTGTCCCCATACACGGTCCACGCAGCCTCCGACTCTGATTGTCCGAGGAAAGAGTAAACTTTGATCCTACCGGTATCTTCCCCCTGTAACAGCTTAATTACACAAGCTTCTTAGACGTAATCCCCTTTTCAATGTTTGTCATACCACCGTGTCTACAAGAGAACAATGCTAGTGGTCACACTTAGGTGGACCACCAGGGCTACATCTTTGCACCTCGTTGTCCGCTTGACTGAGTTAATCCCTTTTTCAATGCTTGTCATACCACCGATTTTACAAACAAACTCATACACCCTCTCCTCCTGACTGGTAGAGTTTGTTTTTAAGTCGCCGACTGTATTGTTGTGCTAAAAGCTGGCAAAATCTT
This sequence comes from Batillaria attramentaria, assembly GCA_018292915.2. Lineage (NCBI taxonomy): Eukaryota > Metazoa > Mollusca > Gastropoda > Batillariidae > Batillaria > Batillaria attramentaria. Next base: position 247,185 of record JACVVK020000083.1, read on the forward strand.
AGTTTGTTCTTGTCGTTTTCTTTTCGAGTTAATTGTGTGTTTGAATCGATTTTGATGCAGACGGCATTTCGCACATCGTTGTGAGACCATTCTGAAGGTAGAGGTCGATGTTGCAGAGTTGGCTTTGATTATCACCGCGCTGTTTGCTGTAGTTGGTAGTCACCTTTTTGTGGTCTGTTTTTACTTCAGGGGTGGGTGGGTGTTTGGGGGTTTAACGGATTTTACTTTAGGGAATTGTAATGGATGTGGATTTCAGTGGAGAGTACTGTGGTTGTTACATTTTGGTGATTTTTTTTCTCACCTAAAATTGCAAGATATGTCGACCACTACGAAAAGAGTAACACAGAAACAAGCTTTCCCACGACCGTCAGAAGCGGTGTATGTGTTTGTTTCGGGTTTCTCTTCTTTCCTAGATTTCTTTTCTCACGATGTACTTGCTTGTGCGGCGTTAAGCCCTAAATAACTAACTCACAATGTGGTTGATTACACGGTTCTAGCGAAAAGTCGGCGAGATCTGGCTAACCATCTCTCTCTCTCTCTCTCTCTCTCTCTCTCTCTCTCTCTCTCTCCCCACACACACACACACACACACACACACACACACACACACACACACACACACACACACACCCACACACACTCTCTCTCTCTCTCTCTCTCTCTCTCCCCACACACACACACACACACACACACACACACCCCTCCATTACATGGAAGACAGAAAATGTTTCTTTTCTGTGGGTATTTCGCCCCACACACTCATGCAACACAGCGCTAACCACATTAACTGACACACTTCGATGAATCATGTTCAAACAAACCGGCACAGTTTTTCGTGATTTATAAAAAGCGCTGGATTTAGTGAACCGAACCATCCGTGTAAGAAAACTTCAATCGTGTCTGTGTGTTTCCGACGCTGTCATTTTTCAATCGTACCTACACGATAGAAAACAGAAAGTGCATCTTAATATACATACATGTAAATATTCACGAAGCGTATGGTATGGCAAGTCATTGTATACAGGACCCCCACCCCCCAACACACACACACACACACACACACACACACACACACACACACACACACACACACACACACACAGTTGTTTTACGACATTCACGATTTCCCGACTGAATTTAAAGTAAATAGATATTCCTTTCATCGCTATATCTCCCAAAATGTATCTAATCCCCTGTCTCCAGTCCGCTCGTGTGTGTGTGTGTGTGTGTGTGTGTGATTGTGTGATTTTCGTCAAGATAAAGAAACTTCCTTCGACTGTTGGACATGCTTCAGTTAAACAAGTCTCGAACTCTCTTGCAACAGTCACCTTCAGCGCTTACCTGATTTCACACACACACACACACACACACACACACACACACACACACACACACACACACACACACACACACATGAACTCGCAACAACAAAAAATGCACAGAAACCATTCCGAATTTCGTTTTTTCCTTTTATTAATAGTGTGTGTGTGTGTGTGTGTGTGTGTGTGTGTGTGTGTGTGTGTGTGTGTGTGTGTGTGTGTGTGTGAGTGTGTGTGTGTGTGTGTGTGTGTTTCAACGGCGGCATGTGAAAAGACAAATAAGGAGGAACTGTGTTCAAGAGAGCAATTACAAAGCCACCTTTACATAAATGTTTACCACGAAAAAAGTGCCAACATGCTACTTCCGTACTTAAATTATTTAGTGCTTCTTTGTAAATGACATTCTGTTCTGCCAAGACACTCAAAAGTGTCTTCAATATACAGATACATACATACACTACATATTCACATGATAAAAGTCAACTAGGTCCCGTTTGAATCTCGGTGCGGAAAACACAAATGTTTATATAGAAAGCGTTTTCTGTTGCCAGTACTTTTCGGATTTTCACTTCGTGCCGACAAGTCAATGATTATCACAAAACTTTTTTCCTCGCGTATACACGTCCACATTTGACAACTAAAGATTTAAGTGTATACATTACACAAAAATATCGAAATATCTATATCGGCAGTTGAAAGACAGTCGGGTAAATGTACTCGTAAGAGTTACAAAACTATATCTTATAAAGCTTCACAATCAGAGGCATAGATGTCTGTGTTACAAGTCTGTTAATTGACTGATGTCACGGAGAGCATTCAATGTCTATAAGTCCCTGTCTTGACAACTGCTGACATGACACCCAAAGTGCCCACCTTCAGTATCCGTCATTCCAGTAAAAGGTGGGCTGCTGAGACATCCCCTGCGGCACTGAGTGAATACAAGAAGGGAACATCTCAGCAGCGAACGAGTACATTCCCTGGGAAGTGTTCATGTGCCCGACAGACGTGTTGCTGGGTGGGATGAAGTGTCCGAAATTCCTGTAGTTGTTCGGCGCCCAAAACCCGTTCGCACGTTGTCCAACGGGCAAGCCCGCTGTGGTTGCTGGTGGTAGTGGCGGTATTGCAAAATGACGTGCTGCTGAAGCCTGCTGGTGGGGAGGACCGTCTCTCCTTCACCGCTCGGTCGTGCTGGTCAATTAATGTCATTAGATTGTTCATGTATTTTACAGCGGATCGAAGTATTTCCAGTTTGGTCAGCTTGCCATTTGCATCGTCGAAATGGAGGGCTCGTCTAAGATTCTCCAAAGCGTCGTTCATGGTGTGCACGCGCGCACGCTCTCTGTCGGTTGCACGGCAGCGACGCGTCTTCCGTAGAATGTCCTCTGAGGCGTCCTGCACCATGGCGCCAGACTCCCTCACGCGCTTGCGTTTTGGAAGTGACTGCTGACCAGCCGGGTTCATGGCGCTGTAGCCGCTGTCTTGCTCGTGGACCAAGCTGGCAAGGTCCAGGGTGCTGCACAGTGCCGGGTTAAGGGGAGAGAAGCCGACTGGTTTCATGACAATTGCCTGAAAGGAGAATGGAATACAGCGATTGAGTTAATTGTTTCATGACGGAAATCAGAATCACGTCGAGAAGTTACCATTGTCGTATTGTCACAATCATCTTGTAATGTAATTCATTGATTGACGTATTCTGCTAATGAAAAAGGACATCATCTGTGTGCATATGCCGCTCGTGGTAGACACTTCAGTTGATTACTGATTTAACCACATCATTCCAACGACAGAAATCAAAACCATTCCCAAATCAGAATGAGCAGAGTGAGAGATGAGAGAGTGACAACACCCACTCTTTTTAGACACTTCAATCTCATTGACAACGCAAAATAAAACATTGTATTGTGCCTGTAAAGACATAGCGTATACACGTAACTTCTTTACGTGTCTAGACTTTCCATTAATTGTCCAAATATTTACTCTGGTAAAGCCGTTTGTCTTACACTGACAAAATACACGTAAAACGACACGTGTAGGTGAGATGCCAATAAAGACAAATCGTCGGAAAGTACAACCCACATACAAGATAGAGGTTTATCAAATCTGAAGACAGCATCAAATTTTCGAACGACAGATCCTTCGCCAGGCTACTTTTTTTAAAATTTTCGAAATGGTAACACAGTAAGTCTGTGACAGTTGCAGCGACAGCATTACAAACAACAAAAAATTGTCATGAAAAGTATTAGTCGGCATCAAAGCGACTTAATCGAATATATCAAGGGGCACAGCAAAGAGAAAATAATCGCGAGAAACGAAACTCGAAACAAACTGTCCGCAGTGTTGTCAGATCGTTCATCGTGCTTGTCACAAGTGTGCTATACACGAGAAAGTGAAATCCATGTAAGCGAGACTGTCAATTGGCTGTGATAATGAAACATTTACTGGAAAAAATACGACGGTACATCAAAATACCTTACCTAGTGAGTCGATATTCTTTTGTCTTTGTGAGTCAGAAACTTGAGAATGGTAAAGCACGGCAAAGATGTTGAAGTAAGGTGCAAACTGGAGAGATCAGAAATACGTCTTCACTTGGCCGCTGTCGAAAGCTGAATACTGGAGGAATTCGACAGTCACTTGATGGATTAATATGAGTTACGGCCAAAGCCGAACTTACCTACCTAACTGCCCCTTTGGGGGGGGGGAGGAGCTTAGCGCTTGACTCCGCCCACTAGCGTCTTCCACACGTGCTGTCACGTCACTGTCTACCCTCCTTACCCGACTTTCCACCCTTCCTCTCTCTCTCTCTTGCGTCATTGGTGGTGAAGTCACGTGGCTGTGGCGAAAGCACACACACACACACACACACACACACACACACACCGTGGCACACACACACACACACACACACACCGTGGCACACACACACACACACACACACACGCGGATTGTCAATTGTATGGGTATAATAATTTGAATTGTACTCAAATGTAACACCCCAATTCCTGTCTTATCATCGTCTTGTTGAATGTCGCAGTGTTGCTCCTCAGTCATGCCTTCAGTGGCATGCACCAATCCTACACAACTGAAACACAAACACAAAACTGGTCCTAAAGATATACTACACATTGAAAACACTGGTGGGTTCCTTGAGCGCTAATCTGTCAACTATATCCCCCCCCCCCCCCAATAAATTTTAAAGATAATTTAAAATACTCGACTGATTAAGTTTTAAACCTACAACGCTAAGAATTCTTAAGATATAGATAATGTATTTTTTGTACTTAAAAGGTGGGGGTCTGTTACAAGTCCGCTACAATCCGTGTCAGTTCACGCTCGGGTGCACTTCATAAAGTGTTGGAAGCGCTGGTCAAAGTGTGTTAATCATACCATAATCCTCCTCCTCATCACCATGCATAATAAAAATGGCCGCAGCTTCCGAGCCCTCCGTGGATTCCAGCGCTAACCTGGAAGGAATACCACTGGAGCTGGCAACGAGTTGAGGCAACACAACAACAAAATAGTGGGCAGGGTACTTCTCGTACTTTAGCAATGAATTTTTTTTACTACTTTATTTATTCAATGTAATCTTAATACTTAGTTGAATAGTCTATTGTAGTGTTAGTAGGACAGTGTGTAAGAGAGGCCTTCCAGTGCCTAACAACTCTATCCTGAAATAAAGGTTTCATCATCACCTCTCTCCCCGGACTTTATCCAGCGTGTCCGAAATGTGAGGAGGAAGATGAAGTCACACATTCAGGCCGCCATGCTTCAAGAGCAACAACAAGCGAGCCACTATGGTCTACGATCATCTCGTCATAGACGGCAAACTCTACAACTACGACCCTGCCAGAGACGCTGTAGTTCGTGTTGCAGCCAGCTATGACGTTGGCCGGGCAGCGACTAACGTAGGGACAATAACATCGTCATCATCGTCAGTTTTCGGAATATCTAGGTCACCCATCAGCTTATAGTGACACACAGGAAAAACACGGCATTATACCGCTAGTTATCCTTGCACGTGCGTGCAGTGAGCAAGCTGCCGACCTAGTTTCATTATCATTGCCATGCGAGATAGGCGTTAGTCGTAGCGTGACCGGAGCTTTGGCGACCGTGGATAGTTTACGTGTTGCGTAGTTTCACCCCTAGTGAGTCCACTTCACCTCGGAGCAGTTCTAGTGTCATGTGTATAGAGCAGAGTAAGCTGTGTACTGAAAGTATTTTCGTTGATGCAAACGTGTATTGCAGTGACGCGGAGTCCGAAGTTACTCGAGGTGAGTTTGTGTTTAGTTCACCCCATGACATAACTACGTCACCACAGGACACACACAGTGACACAGACAATAACAGTGACATGAACACACCAACAAGGTCAGATCATCAGATACGTGTAGACAACAGTGGTATTCCCTTCGTGCCGTCCTGTTCTTTGTCTGGTGATGATGTGAGATGTGTGGATGACAGCAGCAGTGACAGCTCAGTTGGGGAGCCGGGGTGGCCGAATGGTAGAGCGTTGGACTTCTAATGCTCGGGTCGTGAGTTCGTATCCCGGCTGGGGCCAAATATTTGTGCTGGCTTTTTCATCGTTGCCCCGTCTTTGATATCACCCGTGTGTGGTGGAAAGGACGTTAAACTCCTAAACACCCATGCGCCCGACAGTTCAGGTAGTCCTCATGGCTCTGCGCGCACGTTGCCTGACATTCGTGGTGTTCAATTATCATTCCTTAGCTGGAATATTGATGGCCTGGCTTCGAAACTCAGTGATGGTGACATTGTGACTTACCTTTCCGGTTTTGATTTTGTTTGCTTAGTAGAGACCTTTCTTGAGTCGTTCTCAAATCACATCATTTTGTAGTCCAGGGGAGCCGGGGTGGCCGAATGGTAGAGCGTTGGACTTCTAATGCTCGGGTCGTGAGTTCGTATCCCTGCTGGGGCCAAATATTTGTGCTGGCTTTTTCATCGTTGCCCCGTCTTTGATATTACCCGTATGTGGTGGAAAAGGACGTTAAACCCCCTAACACCCACCCACCCTTGTAGTCCAACTTTCAAGTTGTCGGTACGTGGCAGGCATTGCGGTGGTTTGGTTGTTCTGGTAAGAACTGCTCTTATTCAGTCTGTGCAGCAACTGCCCGTCCATTATGATCATACTCTTGCTTTTCGACTGAAGAAAGAACTGTTTGGTTTTGATAGGGACATTGTTTACGTGTGCACGTATGTGCCTCCTGTTGACTCGCCATATTATCGCCATAGAGTGTCCGACAGTGAAACTGGTATCGAATTACCAGAGCAGTGTATTTCTGACTTGCAGCTAAACAATCGTGATGCTTATGCCCTTCTTTGTGGAGATTTAAATGCACGGATATCTAATATGTCCTATCCGAAGGTGGTAGATTGTAGCAATATGTCCTATCCGAAGGTGGTAGATTGTAGCAATATGCATATGGAAGACGACGTAGTCGAACAGGAACGTACATCTGAAGACACAGTGATAAATGCCTACGGGACAAGTTTGCTAGATATTTTTTTCTACGCTAAGTTTGTACATTCTTCATGGGATATGTAAAGGTGACCATAAAGGTTGCTACACGTATCTTTCAGATGCCGGGAACAGCGTTATCAATTATTTTATTGCATCCTTTGATCTGTTTGAATCCGTTCTCAATTCCTGTCATCTGATTGTTGCCGAGCGAATCGAGTCTAAACATATGCCCGTGGAGTTTTGTTTCGATGGAACAAATACGAGTAATATTGGTACTTCTGTAGAACGTCGTAATGATGTAACTCGGTGTATTAAAAAGCAGAAATGGGACCAGTCAGCGTTACACATATTACTGGACAAGAATCGCTGGGCGGACACTCAGGAACAGTTGAATCATGCTTTACTAGCCTTGGGGCATGATGTTGACACAGCCGTTTCCGAATTTACTAAACGTTTGCATGATTGTGCTAGTTGCATGGAAAAGTCAGTCGCTTTCAAAACGCCAAGGGGTAGAGTGAGTCTTGGTTTGACCGTGACTGTGTTCATGCACGGAGACACACAAGAAAAACTGTTGCGTGTGTACCGCAAATCTCGGGAGTTTGCTGACTGTTGTGCGTGTAACATAGCGCGTCGTGAGTACAAAAAAAATTAAGCGTTAAAAAAGGGAACACACTAAAGATCAACATTTTTTTTTTTTTTTGAAAGGAAAGGATTCATTCTTTTCATCGCCATACCAAGAAAATGGATCCCGTGTCTCCAGTCCGGTGTGTGTGTGTGTGTGTGAGTGCGTGTGAAAATTTCAGTGAAATTTGTTGACCACAATGGCACATTACCCATATCTGTTTTGTTCATGTATGTGTGATAGTCGTCAAGATGAAGAAACTTGTATCGACTTGGACATGCTTCAGTTACCAAGTCGCGAACTCTTTTGCAACATTCGCCTTCAGCGCTTACTTCATTTTACACACACTTACTTACAATAATGAAAAGGCACAAAACCATTCCAAACTTCTTTTTTCTTTTTATTGATGAAATGACAGTCCGCGCGCGCGCGCGCGCGCGTGTGTGTGTGTGTGTGTGTGTGTGTGTGTGTGTGTGTGTGTGTGTGTGTGTGTGTGTTTAATTCTGGTACAACATTAGAGAATCACGTTTGTTTTATCGTGCAGCCGGACGCGAGCAAGCAAGCAAGCACTTTAACTTCTGACCGACATTTCTGCATGTGCCAGAAGGAATGTAATTTCGAGGATGAAAGAAATGAGTCTTTAAAAACAATGGCGGGATGAGAAAAGACAACTAATGAGGAACTGTGTTCAAGAGAGCAGTTACAAAGCCACCTTTACATAAATATCTTTATCACGAAACAATTGCTAACATGCTACTTACATATTTAAATTATTTCGTGCATATGACAGCTGCTTCTTTATAAATTACATTCTGTTCTGCCAAGACACTCAACTGTGTCTTCAAATTACAGATATACACACACTACATGTTCACATGATTAAAGTCAGCTAGTTCCCATTCAAATCTCGGTGCGGAAAACGCAAATGTATAAAAACGGAATACGTTTTTGTTGCCAGTACTTTTCGGATTTTCACTTTTTGCCAACAAATCAATGAGTATCACAAAAGTTCTGTTTTGTCCTCGAATATACACGTCCACATTTGTCAAGTAATTATTTAAGTGTATACATCAGAGGGTGGGTGTTGGGTGTTTGGGGGTTTAACGTCCTTTTCCACCACATAGGGTGATATCAAAGACGGGGCAACGCTGAAAAAGCCAGCACAAATATTTGGCCCCAGCCGGGATCGAACTCACGACCCGAGCATTAGAAGTCCAATGCTCTACCATTCGACCACCCCGGCGCCCCGTATACATCAGAGGAAAAAATGCCGAAATATCTATACCGACAGTTGAAAGACAGTCGAGTAAATGTACTCGTAATAGTTACCAAACTATATCTTATAAAGCCTCGCAAACAGAGGCATAGATGTCTGTGTTACAAGTTTGTTAAGTGACTGGTGTCACGGAGAGTATTCAGTGTCTATAGGTCCCTTTCTTTACACCTACATCTATGACACCTTCAGTGTCCGTCATTCCAGAATGATTGGCAATCAGAAAAAGTTGGACTGCTGAGACATCCCCTGCAGCACTGAGTGAATACAAGAAGGGAACATCTCAGCAGCAGCGAAAGGGTAGATTCCCTGGGTGTTCAAGTGTTCGAAAGACGTGTTGCTGGGTGGGATGTAGTGTCCGAAAGTCCCGTCGTTGTTCGGCGTCCAAAACCCGTTCGCACCCTGCCCCGGGAAATCACTCAAACGGGCAAGTCCGTTGTGGTTGCTGGTGGTGGTGGTGGTAGGATTGTAAAAAGACGTGCTCCTGAAGCCTGCTGGTGGGGAGGACCGTCTCTCCTTCACCTCTCGGTCGTGCTCGTCAATTAGTGTCATTAGGTTGTTCATATATTTTACAGCGGACCTAAGTATTTCGACTTTGGTCAGCTTCCCGTTTGCGCCGTCGAAATGGAGGGCTCGTCGAAGATTTTCCAAAGCGTCGTTCATTGTATGTACGCGCACACGCTCTCTGTCTGTTGCACGGCACCGACGCGTCTTGCGTAGATTGTCCTCCTCTGAGGGCTCCTGCACCATGGCGCCAGACTCCTAGGGTGGGATGAAGCGCCCGAAAGTCCCGTTGTTGTTCCGCGTCCAAAACCCGTTCGGACCCTGCCCCGGAAAATCAATCGAACGGGCAAGTCCGCTGTGGTTGCTGGTGGTGGTGGTGGTGGTGGTGGTGGAATCGTAAAAAGCCGTGCTGCTGAAGCCTGCTGGTGGGGAGGACCGTCTCTCCTGCACCTCTCGGTCGTGCTGCTTAATTAATATTGTCAGATTGTTCATGTATTTCACAGCGGACCGTAGTATTTCCACTTTGGTCAGCTTACCGTTTCCACCGTCGAAATGGAGGGCTCGCCTAAGATCCTCCAAAGCGTCGTTCATGGTATGTACGCGCGCACGTTCTCTGTCGGTTGCACGACGCCGACGCGTCTTGCGTAGAATGTCCTACTCTGACGGCTCCTGCACCAAGGCGCCAGACTCCCAGTCAACTAGGTCCCATTCGAATCTTGGTGCGGAAAAATCAGAAAAAGTTGGGCGGCAGAGACATTCCTTGCTGCGATAACAAGAAGAAAACATCTCAACAGCGAAAGGGTAGATTCCCTGGGTGTTCAAGTGTCCGAAGAGGCAGCGCAGGATGGAGAACTGTTAAGGAAAAGGGCAGCGTTGTTAGGAGGGGTAACAGGATGGGTTGCTGTTCGGGATTTAACGCCCGAAGTTGTCGTCTCTGTTGCTGACAGGACTGAGGAAGCTGGGGCCGGCCCTCTCCAAAGAGACCGAACCGAGGTTGGTGACAAAAGCACCACCAGACAACCCGCTGAAACCTGCTGGTATGTTGCTGCTACAGACAACGTCTGGGGAAGCAGCTGATCCCTGACAGCCCGGGGAGGACCGTCAATCCTCCACCTCTCTGTCTTGCTGGTTGATGGCGAGCTGTAGCGCAATGATGTAGTTGATGGCGACGCACAGCGTCTCCAGCTTCGTCAACTTTCCCTCGACGGGAAGTACTTCTCTCAGCGCCTCCAGTGCCTTGTTCAATTCATGCGTCCGAGTGCGCTCTCGTTCGTTTGCCCGAGAGCGACGCGTGTTCCCATGAACGTCCTCCATTGTGACTGGTATGTCTTACAACCACCTGAAAGGAGAATGCAATACATTGATTAAGTTAACTGTTTTGCGACTCTAATGAGAACCACGTCTTGAAGATACCACAGTTTTATTACCACAATCACCTTATCATGTAATTCATTGATTTACGTATTCTGGTAATGAAAAATTACAGATTTAACCGCACATCATTCCAACCGCAGAAATCAAAACCATTCCGAAATCAGTATGAGCATATGAAAGAGTGACAACAGCCACTTTTTTTTTTAGACACTTCCATCTCGACAACGCAGAAATAAAACATTGTACTGTGCCTGTAAAAACATTGCGTATACATATAACTTTTCTGCATGTTTGGACCTTCCATTAATTGTCCAAATACTCTCTCCGCTAAAACCGTTTGTCTTACACGGACAAAATGCTTGTCTGTTTCATGGGCATAATGATTTGAATTTGACTCAGATGTAAAACTCTAATTCCTGTCTTATCGTCGTCTTGTGTCATACCTCCGTGTCTACAGCAGAACAATGCTACTCGTCACAGTTAGGTGACTCCTCGGGGCTGCTTTTTTGCACCTCGTTGTCCGCCTGACTGGTTTTGTATCCATGCACGTTCCACGCAGCCTCCGACTCTGATTGTCCGAGGAAAGCATAAACTTTGATCCTACCGGTATGCCCCCCCCCCCCCCCCCCCGGAAGATCTAGAGAGCTGGTGACCTGTCGGAAGCATTTTTTCCCCACACTCCCGAAAGCTTTTTGTTGGGAGCTTAGATCTTTAAACGTGCAGGCACAATCAACTGTGTCGTTGTTGCAGAGTTCACACACTGTCCAGAAACCACGACAAAACCGCGCCGAAAAACTGCCCCCCCCCCCCCCCCCTGTTCCTGTCGGGGTCCGTCCACGCTGCTGTGCACAATCCCGTGCAACCCGGCTCATGATGTGACCACGCCGCGGATACGTCAGTTTACCAGTAGACGACTGAACGACTAACGTCTGACATGGCGCAAGCTATGCTACTGGCGCTAAGCACACGTATTTGAAAGCAATTTTGTTTCTTGCGTAAGCATTTCTGCTCGAGCTTGCAGAACAAAAGTAAAACCGCAATTTGGAGATGATGTTGCCGATAAAACGCGCTTGCCAAATCTGAGTGCCCGCGTGCTCTTCATTTCTCACACATCTCGGCAAATTCAGTTCCCAAAGAAAACTTGCCAACATTTGTTGCGCCTTTCTGATGGCGACAGCATGGCATACGAGCGACACTGACCAAATTCACAAGTGGCACGACTTGTATGGGAGTCACTGCGGACAGTACTCACTCGGTCACGGCTGCTGTGATGACCACTGCACGGACAGATAACCACTGCAAGGAGATGTGCTTAGTAGCGTGGACGGACCCCGACAGGAAGTGAAGGCAGTTTTTCGGCATGGTTTTGTCGCGGTTTCTGGACAGTGTGGGAACTCTGCAACTGTGAGGGGGTTTCCTAGCGAAAACGTCCGCGTGCGTCCGCGATCGCTGCGCGTAGTTATCCGGTTTCCGTGACCGCTCGCGAAGAGCGTAAGCGAACGTAAGCGAGCGGCCCGGGAAGGTAGTTCGCCGCGAGCAAAAGGTCACGTGGTCAGTTTTTATGTAAACAAAGATGGCGGCGCCCACCGAAGGCCTCGTTGAAGTGGAACTAAGAAATGGCTTAAAATGAATTTGCGGGTGGATGGAGACCTTCTGTCCCAACTTGTAATTGTGCAGAATAGTATATGAAAATAATTTGAGCTAATTGCACTAGTGCTGCGTACCGCCAGAGAAAACCGTACCGGTATTACCGCGATATTTTTCGCCCGTACCGATATTTTTCAACGGTATACCGCCGTTTCCAAAGTAACAACAGGTGACGACTGCCAGATCATCTGTATTAGTTGAAAGCATAAGAATGCTAAATGAGACGGACACAGAAAAAGAAAATGCAAGATACAAAGTGTTGAACACACAAAACAGATCGTGCTTGGAAGGCTCCAGGCAGTGTCTGCTGGCGCTGTTTGACCACAGGGGCTTCAGTCTGTGAGCTGTCCGAATGTGTGGCACTACTGGCAGACAGCAACTGGGGGTGATGCCTCCTAATATGAGCATTCATGTTGCTTGTCCCACCCGCGGTTTTCACCGTAGTTTGACAGGAAAGACATACAGCCGTACTTTCTACGATCGACCCATCGGCTTTTCTTTTCTTCACTCCAAAGTGTCGCCAGATGGCCGCCTTTGCTTTGGAATTGGGGACAATCGTGAACTCTTCCTGACTGTCCGCCATCGCTAACACTGACTAGAACTGATTAGACAGGCCCTGTGCTTTGCACGTGCGCCCCTGACCGACTTTCGCGGAACTGTCGCTGAGTTCTGGGAAGCGAGACCTACTTTCTGTTTCCTTTTATGTTCGCGGTATACCGGCTGTCACCAGACCGTACCGATATACCGTACCGCGAGGCTTTACACCTGATACAATACCGGTACACGGTAATACCGCGCAGGTCTAAATTGCACCGGGCCGTGGTCGCCAGTCATTCAGGGATATGTTGTGCGTGTTTGTGGGGAAGGAGTGGTCAAAGTGAGTACGTAGGGGTGCCTTACGTCTCCGTTTTGCATCGAGCAGAACATGCATACTAGCGGTATAGTCATGCTCCAAGCCAGTAATTATTGCTCCTCCTCAAAAACGTCGTCTTCTGCGCTCAAAAGATGACTAATAGCTGCGAGCACTAGAGTTTTCTTCTTCCTTTTCAGCCTTTCCAACAACCGTGTTCGTGATTCAGCCGCCATTTTGAAAGCGCCTTTTTCTAATTGGCCGTTTCCCAACGAGGAAAAGCGTCCTCCGCAAGCGCCCGCGAGCGCATTTGCGTAAGCAACGCGGCCTGTGACTGTGCTTGACTGTGTAATTTTTTTTTCACACTTTGATGTGTTACAACCACCTGAAAGGGAACGCAGTGCATTGATTGTTAAATGTTTTGCGACTGACATCAGAACCACGTCTTGAAGATGCCACAGCTAATCATAATCACCTTATAATGTAAATTATTGATTTTCGTATTCTGCTGGGGAGCTGGGGTGGCCGAATGGTAGAGCGTTGGACTTCTGATGCCCAGGTCGTGAGTTCGTATCCCGGCTGGGCCCCATGGGCTCGCCTTCACGCGGCGGGTCTGTTTTCGCTGAGCTTGCCCACCCCTTTTGCTCTTTCTTTACTCTTATTTCTGCCTCCATCGGCCCATTCTCCAACTGCATCCCAGGCATGTTGTCTTCATTTGCAACTAAGGAATTTTCCTTCCTACCTCATCTGTCTATCCCTCACCAGCCCTTTCGCCTGTCTCTTTCTCTTTAAAACGGGGTGAGCGGTGGTCTTATAGGTAGCGCGTCGGATTTAGCCGCTGCGCTGCTGAACGACCGTCATCAATGCCATCGCGATGAAGCGTGGATTCCAGCCCAGGTCCAGCTTGTGATGTGATACCGGTTTTTCCTGGCTGCCGGGCTGCTCCGGGTTATCCGGCTTTCCTCCCCCCAGCAAAATTGTAAAAAAAAATATGGTATAGGTATTTGGTGGCGCTGCACCGCGGCGACGCGCTTCCCCCGGGGGAGGCAGCCCGAATTTCCCGAAAGGGATAATAAAGTAAAACAAACGACAACAAAAAAAACTCCCGAATTTAACCGCTCTGTCCTTCCTGTCATCTCTCAGCTGATTTCCAAGTTCGGCCCTTTCATCTATATTTCCTATATTTAACCCCTCAATCACGTCTGCACTACCAGTTAGGAATAAGTGATGTTGGGCATATGCTGCGAACTGGTTTATTGCGCCTAGGAGATAAGTTGCAATATTGGCTGTATATGCGCTTAGTCTTTATCTTTGGTTTACGTAGTTGTAATTGTTGTTTTCTATGCTTTTTTTCTATCCGGGAGTTCGAGAAATTAGCATGAAGGTGCAGCGTCTCCTTCATTTCCTATATTGCTCCGTAGATCAGTTTGCATCAGTTGCCCAACGTAACTTTTTTGTTTTTTTTTTCACATTGTGCAGACACACTTAGCCGCGAATTAGCAGCTTTCTTATCGGTGACAAGCCGGTCACCCACTCTAAGATGACGGATAGAGGATGTATCGGTTTTGCCTTTAATTTTGCGTATAGCTTTCCAAATTTTCTGGGAAGGCGCACTGGAGGACAGGCTGGAAATAAACTGTCTCCAGGACAACTTCGCTGCTGTTTATAGATGAAACGAGCTTTCGCTCGGGACTTTTTGAAAGATAGGATGTTTGCCGGGGAGGGGCATCTGAACGCTCGTCTTTGTGCACGCTTGCGATCTTTCTGCGCCTTTTTGAACACTTCATTAAACCAAGGGACTTTAGGACCTTCGGCGAATGTCGAAGTTTTCGGGATTGCATCACTGGCCACATCAATCAAGGTTTTAGTAAAAGTGGAGGCAGGATCCTCCGAAGACATTACCGCCTCCTCGGTCAGACATGACCGGCAAGAGACACTAAATAAATCCCAGTTTGCCTTCTTCAGGTTCCAACGACCCACTGTTGCGTCCTCCTCGCTGCTGGCGGTCGACAGGACGACCGGGATGTGGTTTGTTTTTTTCACGTTGTGCAGACACACTTAGCCGCGAATTAGTCTTTGTGGCTTGCAGCGTTAAGCCAAAAAAATTCACTCTCACCCTCTCCTTCACCTCTGTCGTGCTAATTTCTCTTGTATGGATCTCCTTTAAGTCTCACAAATTTTAGTATATATTTACATCTTGTTTTAAGCTGAGCATTTTTTTATGTTTTAAAAGACCTGGCAAGAAAGGGACTCGGTTTAGCCGCGAAATAGTCTTTGTTGCTTGCGCGGCGTTAAGCCCTAAATAACTCTGTCGTGCTGGTCGATTAATGTCTGCAGATCATTCATATATTTCACAGCGAAGGGAAGAGTCTCGATCTTGGTCAGCTTACCTACGAAAGGAAGTGCTTGTCTTAGAGCCTCCATAGCGTCGTTTAACTCACGCGTGCGCGCACGCTCTCGGTCGTTTGCCCCAGAGCGATGCGTGTTGCAAAGAACGTCCTCGGTGTCTTCCGTTGTGACTGGTTGCATGTAGTTGATGGTTAAGCGCAGCGTCTCCAGCTTCGTCAGCTTTCCCTCGACAGGAAGTACATGTACCTTTCTGAGCGCCTCCAGAGCCTTGTTTAAATCATGAGTCCGCGTACGCTCTCGGTTGTTTGCCCGCGTCTCCTGCATGACCTAGGTTTATATTGCCCCGTAGGTCAGTTTGCATTAGTTGCCCAACGTTACATTTTGTTTTTTTCACTTAGTGCAGACACACCTAGCCGCGAATTAGTCTTTGTGGCTTGCGCGGCGTTAAGCCTCAAAAACTCTCACTCGGTCGTTTGTCCGAGAGCGACGCGTGTTGCGAAGAACGTCCTCGGTGTCTTCCATTGTGACTGGTTGCATTTGATGTGTTACAACTACATGTACCTGAAAGGAGAATGCAATGCATTGATTCAGTTAAATGTTTTGTGACTGAAATCAAAACCACGCCTTGAAGATGCCTCAGTTGGATTATCATAATCACCTTTTAATGTAATTCATTGATTTTCGTATTCTGCTGGGGAGTCGGGGTGGCCGAATGGTAGAGAGGGGAGCTGGGGTGGCCGAATGGTAGAGCGTTGGACTTGCAATGCTCGGGTCGTGAGTTTGTCTCCCGGCTTGGGCCAAATATTTGTGCTGGCATTTCATCGTTGCCCCGTCTTTGATATCACCCGTGTGTGGTGGAAAAGGACGTTACACCCCCAAATACCCACCCACCCGAATGGTAGAGCGTTGGACTTCTAATGCTCGGGTCGTGAGTTCTTATCCCGGATGGGGCCAAATATTTGTGCTGGCTTTTTCATCGTTGCCCCGTCTTTGATATCACCCTATGTGGTGGAAAAGGACGTTAAACCCCCAAACACCCATCCCACGCACCCACGTATTCTGCTAATGAAAAATTACTGAATGAACCACATTATTCCAACCGCAAAAATCAAAACCATTCCAAAATCAGTATGAGCAGACGAAAGAGTGACAACAGCAACTCTTTTTAGACACTTCAATCTCATTGACAACGCGGAAATAAAACATTGTATTATGCCTGTAAAAACACTACGTAAACACGTAACTTCTTTACATGTCTGGACTTGCCATTAATTGTCCAAATATTTGCTCCGGTAAAGCCGTTTGTCTTACACTGACAAAATACACGTATAGATGAGATGCCAATGAAGATAAATCGTCGGAAAGTACAACCCATGTACATGTTAGAGGTTTTTCAAAGCTGAAGACAGCAGCAAATTTTCGGATGACAGATACTTCATCAGGCTATTTCTAAAACTTTCCGAAATGGTAACACAGTAGGACTGTAACAGTGGCAGTGACAGCATGATTTGTTGACCATAATGGCATATCACCTGTATATGTTTTGCGCATGTGCGTGTGTGATATTCGTGAATATGAAGACTTGAAACAAACAGCGACTGTTGTACTTGGTTCAGTTAACTAGTTTCGAACTCTTTTGCAAAATTCACTTTCAGCGCTTACTTGATTTCTCTCTCACACACACACACACACACACACACACACACACACACACACACACACACACACACACACACGAAACTGCACAGAAACCATTTCAAATTTCGGTTCTCTTTATCCAAAAAAAAAAAAAAAAAAAATCTCGTATCGTTCAAGCTCCCCTGGCTAAAATCTGTGTCGTTTGGTACATTCTGGTACGGTTTTAAATGAAAACTCACTTTGTGAGGGGAGGGTGGTTAGAAAGTCAAAGACGGAAATCCTCCAAAAGGGAGTAGGGGAGCCGGGGTGGTCGAATGGTAGAGTGTTGGACTTCTAATGCTCGGGTCGTGAGTTCGATCCCCGCTGGGGCCAAATATTTGTGCTGGCTTTTTCATCGTTGCCCCGTCTTTGATATCACCCTATGTGGTGGAAAAGGACGTTAAACCCCCAAACACCCACTCCAGACCTGCCTACACTACGCATTGACCATAGAAAACTAAGTAATTTTGGGCTTACTACGCAACTATGCATTTAATTGCCCCACTACACAATTTTTTTCCTAAATCTACGTAATTTAGCGTTTCATCATATCCGATCTGAACTTTTGCTCGCGCCGATCCAGCTTTTTGAACAAGCCTCATTCAAAGTTTAATGATGTATAAATACCCGGTAGAAGGAAATTTGGCTAATAACAAAACAAAACAACAAACAAAAAACCATACTGAGATACTATGGTAGTACACTGTAACCAGTCGAGTCAAACAAGCCAAAGAATAGAATAGTTGATTTGTAGCTTAAGCAACAAGCTGGCACATTTCGGTTAGGATATGTTAGGACTACTCATTTGGCCAGGAAACTACTCGTTTGGTTTTTGGCACTACTCATGTCATGTTTGGTGGGTAGGCAGGTCTGCCACTCCCACCCCACCCAAAAGGGAGTAGATTGTTTACCCGTTTACAGCACCTAACCATGCGCAAATTACAAATACAGGACATATAAAACTCGAATCTATGATGTACAACACCTAACTATGTACAAATTCTGAATACCGGGTCTTAGACTGGTCTATGATCCAAAAAAGGGGAAATTTGTGTAGAATCTATTGATGAGGTGGCAAACCGCAATGATAAGGAGAGGGGGGGGGGGGTATGTGTGTGTAAAATCGCACTATGTTATGTACACCACCTAACCATGAGCAAATTTCAAATACAGGACAGATAAAACTCGACTAGTGTACTGCACTTAACCAGACCACCCGAGCAAAGAGTCATGCCAATGAAACAGTAGCGAAAGCCAAACAATCGATTCTCCACGAACTGCTTCAAGATATCACAGATAAAACACACCTCAGCACAGCCTGCCATGTTGCTGGGGATACCTATGAATGTTCCTCTGGATTTTTTTTTTCCAAGTTGGACTGGTATGATTTTAAGTGGTTCAGAGGAGGAAGCACACTTTTTTGGTACAGGAAATGTTTTAACCAAAAGATGGAAACTCTCCAAAAGAATAGCCTTCGCAGCATCACCACCACACACTCCACTGAAGGTCGCTGCTGACGGTGTTGTGGTGCTGCGTCGCGTATCTGTCGCTGTGGTTGCCCTCTCTGTGTTGCTCGTGGTGCTGGTGGGGTTGTAGATGGTGGTGTTGACAGAGCAGGGTCTGGTCCTTTCCATCATGATCGTGCCGAAGTTAGTGAAACTGACGGACCGATCACTGACCACGGCACTTACATCACACTTGCCGCTACCGCTGAATCCTGCTGCGGACATGTTGCCGGGAGATGCAGCTCCATGGCAGTGTCCCTGACTGACGACGGAGGACTCTGTTTCCGCCACCTGCCGGTCGTGCTCCTCAATGGAGATCTGCAGCGCCCTCATATAGTTAGTGGCGCTGCGGAGAATCTCCAATTTCGTCAGCTTGCCTTCCGCCAAGGGCAAAGGGAGGGCCTGTCGCACGGCCTCCAGCGCGTGGTTCAGCTCGTGCATGCGAGTCCGCTCACGCGTGTTGGCTCGAGAGCGGCGCGTCTGGCGAAGGGTGTTGTTCTCCTCCGGGTCCTGCACCTTGGCTGGAGTCTTTCCCATGATAACTTGAAAATAAAAAGGGAACTTATTGAGTATTCTTTATACTATACGAGTGAGTGAGTGAGTTTTTAGGGCTTAAAGCCGCGCAAGCCACAAAGACTAATTCGCGGCTGAGTGTGTCTGCACTACATGAAAAAAAAACAAAAATGTAACGTTGGACATAGGATGCAAACTGGTCTACGGGGCAATATAAACCCAGGACATGCAGGAGACGCTGCACCTTCATGCTAATTTATCGAACTCCCGGTTACAAAAAAGCGTAGAAAACAAATGACAATTACAACTAGTTAAAACAAAGATAAATACTAAGCGCATATACAGCAAATATTGCAACTTATCATCTCCTAGGCGCAATAAACCAGTTCGCAGCATATTCCCAACATCACTTATGCCTAACCACTGGTAGTGCAGACGTGAGTGAGGGGTTAAAAAGAAGAAATATAGATGAAAGGGCCGAACTTAGAAATCAGCTGAGAGAAGAGAGGAAGGACAGAGCGGCTAAATTCGGGAGGTTTTAAAGAGAAAGATACAGGTGAATGGGCTGGTGAGGGGTAGACAGAGAGGTAGGAAGGAAAATTCCTTAGTTGCCAATGAAGACAACATGCCTGGGAGGCAGTTGGAGAACAGACCGCTCCAACACGGAACCTCCCCGCCGTGAGGCGGTTTGGGAAGACAACGCACCAGAGAGGGGTGCGTTGTGAAGGTCTTCAACATGACAGGTGTTCAGCAGCACCAGCAGGGCGCTGAGAACAAAGCCCGCCAGGCTGAAGACCAGGTGGGGGGAATCCAGTGAAGTCGGCCTTCAGAAACGACCCTCAGATGTCTCACTGGACCAAGGGTCAGCAGACACCCGCTTACTGACCTCCCCCCGGAGGAGATTTTAAGAGAGCAAAAGACAGGTGAATGGACCGAGTGAGGCAGAAATAAGAGTAAAGAAAGAGCAAAAGGGGTGGGCAAGCTTGGCAAAATCAGCCCCGCCGCGTGAAGGCGAGCCCATGGGGCCTTATACTATACGAAAAGTACAGATACGTGAACGTTGTCATGATCAACAAATGCAGTCAGAACTATTTCGGAAAGACACGTTTCACACTATTATCAGAAATCAGAAAAAAGACAATCCTATTTTGTTTTTGTGTGTTTTGATTGTGCATGATTGGGGCATGACACTGCGACATTCAACTAGACAAAGATTAGACAGGAATGGTGGTTTTTCTGAGTCAAATTCAAAATTATCAAGCAAGACTCAACTGGCTGTGATAATGAAACATTTATTGACAAAATACGACAGCGCATCAAAATACCTTACTTTCTGAGTTGATATCCTTGTGGTTTTGGTCAGTTGTGTTGGGCAGTTATCTTCACGAGCGGCACGTCCTCACTTGGTCAGTGTCGAAAGCTGAATGCTGGAGGAAGGCGGTTAGGTTGGTTAGCTGGGGTTTATCGTCCACGCCACAACGAGGTGATTGCAGACGGCCCTAAGGGGCTAGTTATGGGGGATGGGGATAGCTACCCTAACTGTACAGTCCAGCTGAACACTTTTCCAATCCAGTCAGACTGCCAGGTCGGCCACAGTTTATGTATCCTTGACTGTAATGGACAAGTTACACAAACAGATCCAGTTCACAGTCAGTGGAAGTGGGGCAACGTGAAAAGGCCTGTACAAATTTTGACCCTGTCGGGATTCGAACCCGGGACCTTTCGATCTCGAGTCCAACGCTCAAACCGTTGAGCCACCGACTCCCCCGGAGGAAGGCGACAGTCACCTGGTGATATATAGACAGTTAAGGCCGTCTTCAGCCCGAGCTTACCTACCTTACTGCCCCTTTGGGGGAGGAGCTTAGCGCTTGACTCCGCCCACTAGCGTCTTCCACACATGCTGTCACGTCACTGTCTACCTCCCCACCGCACTTTCCATCCTCCCTCCCTCCCTCTCTTGCGTCATTGGGGTGAAGTCACGTGACTGCCGCGGAAGCAAGCGCGCGTGTGCGCGCGCGCGCGCGCACACACACACACACAGTCAATTTTATAGGCATAATGATTTGAATTTGACGAAGATGTAAAACCATCATTCCTGTCTTATCTTCAGCTAGTTGAATGCACCTAAGCATGTGCAGATTACAAATACAGGACCGGTAAAACTCGACTAGTTTACAGTTTAGTTAACCAGACCACCCGATCAAAGATTCATGCCAATAAATTAGTAGCAAAAAAAATTGGGGGGAAAAAAAGCTGAACAAGGTTTTTTAATTTAGTCTGCGAGTCTTCTTTACCTCTTTCTGTGCAGTCTTGTTTAGCTTTTTCTTTTCAACCCTGTACTGAGGTGTGTTTTATTTGTGATTTCTTTAAGCTTTTCGTGGGGAAACAATTGTTTGGCTTTTGCCACTGTTTCGCATGACTCTTTGCTCGGGTGGTCTGGTTAGGTGCTGTACACTAGTCGAGCTTTATATGTCCTGTTTTTGAAATTTGCTCATGGGTTGATGCTGTACGTGACCGAGTCCAGTTTTACATGTCCTGTATTTGTAATCTGCACGTGGCTAAGTGGCTGGATACTGCAAAGACTTGCACTGCTAAAAATGTGAATAATTCAAACTTCTGATGCAGTTTTACCATGACAATCTAATTATCATGATAATTATGTCAACAACCCCCCATCGATGAGTGCATCCTTGCCGTTGGAGATGGGGCCTGCGTGTCTCCATGACCCCGAGAGCTATGCCGGCGGGAGATTCGTCTCCTGGTAGGGCCACCCATGCTGGACAGGTCGAAGGGTAGAGGCCAGACGAAGCGCACTCACTGGTCCTCCAGGTTGGGGGTTTGAGTAGGGCTAACAACCCAACTCTTTAAAAACAAAACCTGTTACAGAAACTACAACCACAGATCTACAACGCAACTTGGTCCAGGAAGAGTCCTCTCTAGTAGAGCTCATGACGCGAGCTGGTGAAAGCCCTCGGGAAGCCAGTGCGCCGACTACTCTTCTGACGGCCAAGACCAAAGCCAGGATAGGGACCTGGAACATCCGAACCCTATACGAAACAGGAAAGACAGCACAAGTGAGTCAAGAAATGCATAGATACAATCTGAAGCTGCTCGGCTTATGTGCGACAAGATGGACAGGAACAGGACGCACTCGACTCACCTCCGGAGACACCATTCTCTACTCCGGACACGAAGACGGCCAACCACACATGCACGGAGTAGCGTTGCTGATGACACCTGAAGCAACACAAGCACTATTGTCCTGGGAACCAGTGTCACCAAGGATCCTGAGCACCAGATTCAACTCGAAGGGCAGGAAAGTCACCATCCTCCAGTGCTACGCTCCCACCAACATGGCGGATGAGGAAGAAAAGGAGAACTTCTACGAGCAGCTCCAAGCCGTCCTCGACAAAGCACCGAGAAGAGACCTGAAGATCCTCATGGGAGACCTCAACGCCAAAGTGGGCACCGACAACACAGACAGAGAACTCATCATGGGCAAACACGGAACAGGGACACAGAACGAGAACGGAGAGCTCTTCACAGAATTCTGCACCACCAACGACCTGGTCATCGGAGGCACCATATTCCCCCACAAGACCATCCACAAAACCACCTGGACATCACTGGACAGAAGAACTGTAAACCAGATCGACCACATCACCATCGGCAGGAAGTGGCGAAGAAGCTTGCTGGACGTCCGAGCAAAGCGGGGAGCTGATGCAGCCTCAGACCATCACCTCGTCATTGCAGCGATCAAGATCAAGCTGAAGGCCTACAGAGACCAGGCGGACAGACCATCCCACAAGTACAACGTGCACAGTCTGAAGGAGAGCGTCAAGACCAACGCCTTCAGATGTGAGCTGAGGAACAGATTCAGCGCTCTCGACACACTACCTGAAGAGACAATCGAGGAGCACTGGCACGACCTGCGAGAAACCTGGACAGCAACATGCAGGGAAGTGCTGGGAAAGAAGACGAGACAACACAAAGAGTGGCTTACATCTGACACCTGGGACCTCATCACAGAGAGGAAACGCCTGAAAGACCTGATCAACCACACTGACGACCAAGACCACAAGCGCGACCTGCAGGCTCAATACTGGGACGTCAACCGGCAGGTCAAGAGGAGCGCAAGGAACGACAAGAGGAACTTCATCAACGACCTCACAGAAGAAGCAGAAACAGCAGCAGGACAACGGAACATGAAACGGCTCTACGAAATAACAAGGACACTCTCTGGGAAAAATAACAACCCCACCAGACCAGTCAAAGACAAGAACGGACAAATCATCACCAAAGAGGAAGACCAAAGGACAAGGTGGGCTGAACACTTTAAGGAAACGCTCAACAGGCCTCCACCACCAGTCCCACCAGACATACCACCGGCAGCCCAGCTACTCGACATCAGCACCAACCCCCCTACCAAGACCGAGATCATCAAAGCCATCAAGTCCCTCAAGTCTGACAAAGCAGCAGGCCCCGACGGCATACCACCAGAAGCCCTCAAGGCCGACATCCAGACCTCCACCGACATGCTGCACCCGCTCCTGAGGAAGACCTGGGAGAGCGAGAGCGTGCCACAAGACTGGAAGAAGGGACACCTGGTAAAGCTGCCAAAGAAAGGGGACCTCTCATCCTGTAGCAACTGGCGAGGCATCATGCTCCTGTCCATACCAGGGAAGGTTCTCACCAGGATCATCCTGGAGAGGCTGAAGACTGCGCTGGACAAGACACTCCGGGAGGAACAGGCAGGATTCCGCAACGACCGATCCTGCACTGATCACATAGCCACGATGAGGATCATCATCGAGCAGTCCCTGGAGTGGCAGACCCCCCTGTACAGCACCTTCGTTGACTTCCAGAAGGCGTTCGACAGTGTTGACAGGGAGGTCATCTGGAAGCTGATGTCTCACTACGGTTTTCCACCAAAGTTTGTCAACATCATCCGACAGCTGTACGAAGATGCCACCTGCCAGGTAATCCACGACGGGAAACTGACAGAACCATTCACAGTACGGACCGGCGTTCGTCAAGGCTGCATCCTCTCACCCACAATCTTCCTGATGGTGGTCGACTGGGTCATGAGGCAAGCCACCGACGGTAAGAGGACAGGGATCCAGTGGACCTTCAGCAAACAGCTCGAGGACCTGGATTTCGCGGACGACATCGCCCTCCTCTCCCACAAGCAACAAGATGCGCAGGAGAAGCTGAACAGAGTCGCCGAAGAAGCTGAGAAGACCGGCCTCAAGATCAACATCAGCAAGACCGAAGTCATGAGAGTCAACCACAAACAGCATGACCCCATCCAGCTGCACCAGGAAGACATCAAAGAGGTGGACAAGTTCATCTACCTCGGCAGCGTTGTCAGCAAGGATGGAGGAACGGACGAAGACATCAAGAGCCGCACCAACAAAGCCAGACATGCCTTTCGCACTCTGCGCCCCATCTGGAGATCCACAGCCCTATCCCTGCGAAACAAGATCCGGATCTTCAACTCAAATGTGAAGTCGGTCCTACTCTATGGCTCGGAGACATGGCGCACCACCAAGACAGGCTCCCACAGGCTGCAAACCTTCATCAACAGATGCCTCCGCAACATTCTCAACATCAGATACCCACTGGTGATCACCAACCAAGACCTCTGGGAGCGAACAAGACAGGTCCCCATCGAGCAGGAGATCAAGAAAAGGAAATGGGGATGGATCGGACACACTTTGCGAAAGCCAACATCAAATGTCACCAGGCAGTCCCTTGATTGGAACCCCCAGGGAAAGCGCAAAGTGGGCCGACCGAAGCAGACCTGGCGGAGGAGTACGGACGCTGAAGCCAAGGCCGCCGGAACGACGTGGGCCGAACTAAAGAGGGCGTCCCAGAACCGAGTGCGCTGGCGGAGTGTGGTTGCAGCCCTATGTTCCCCAGGGAATAAAGAGGACTAAACTAAACTATGTCAACAACCAAAAAAATCTTTACATTCAGCCGGAACGCGTGAATGTAAAAAAAAAAAAAAAACTATATCGGAGTGGGGTATCATGTGACTTGTAAAATTAGAAACCTTTCACATATCATATGCTTCATGCGAGAAGTTATGCCTTTTTTAGCCATTTTCTTGCCTACAGTGCCCAAAACAAAAGTGCCCATAGAAATTTTCCCGATGCCGCTTAAGTTCATCCACGCATGGCATTGCCGCAAATACTAAAAATCATTTTTTTTTTTTTTTTGGGGGGGGGGAGGTTACATTACCTTCATCGCTATACCAAAAAAAAAATGGATTTAATCCCTTCTCTCCAGTCTGCTGTGTGTGTGTGTTTCACCTTCAGTGAAATTTGTTGACCATAATGGCATATCACCTGTATTTGTTTTGCGCATGTATGTGCATGTGTGATATTCGTGAAGATGAATCTTGCAGCGACTGTTGTACTTGCTTCAGTTACCAAGTCCAGAATTCTCTTGCAACATTCGTCTTCGGCGCTTCCTTGATTTCACACACACACACACACACACACACACACACAGGTATTTGTGAAAATGGATTTTAAATTCATGTGCACCAACAAGGGACAAGTAGAAACTGGTTACAACTGAGATACAACAGTGGAAAATGTCATGTAAATTCACAAGGAAGTATGAACCCAAAAAGGGTAGCTACATTGCACACTGGGAATGAGATGCTGCTGCTATGGAAGTCCATGAGGTTTCAGACATGCTTCCTATACGAAATATCCCGGCGTTAACCAGGCCCGGATACTACGGCTCCTGCTATGCCGTTTGTGTACCCTGCCCACCTTTAAGAGGAAATTCAAATCCCCCCCCCCCCCCTCCCAAAAAAAGTCTGTTTTGAAATATAACATTTTCAAACAGAAAATTGCCCTCGGTCCAATGCAATTGCTCCGTTCGTTATATGGTCTCAATGTCTTTTTAAGAAGAAGAAAAAGAAAGACAGTCGTGGGAAAATTTGTTTGTTGCTGTGTTACTCTGCTGCTAGTGGGGGACACATGTGGCAGTTTTGGGTGAAACAAACGCAAACATGTGACACACACTCCACTGAAAACCACGCCCATTACAATTCCCTGAAGTAGAAACAGCACCCCTTCCCCCACCCCCGGACCCGTCCCTCCCCACCCCACCCTTCAAAAAAAGCTGCCTACTATCTGCAGCACACTGGGCGGTGTGAAACTAAACTCTACAACACAGAGCTCTGCCTTCACAACGATGAGCGAAATGCCACCTGTGTCAAAATCGAATCAAACACACAATTAACAGGAACAGAACACGGCAAAGACAAACTAAGACTTTGTAAGCTTTTACCATAACAATACAGTCGGCGACTTAAAAACAAACTCTACCAGACAGGAGGAGAGGGAGTATACGTTTGTTTGTAAAAACGGTGGTATGACAAGCATTGAAAAGGAATTTACTCAGTCATGCAGACGACGAGGTGCAAAAAAGCAGCCCGGGGGGCGTTACCTGTGACCAGTAGCATTGTTCTGCTGTAGAAACGGAGGTATGACACGCAGTGAAAAAGGGGATTAAGTCTAAGAAGCTTGTTTAATTACGATCTTACAGGAGGGAGATACCGGTAGGATTAAAGTTTATGCTTTCCTCGGACAATCAGAGTCGGAGGCTGCGTGGAACGTGCATGGATACAAAACCAGTCAAGCGGACAACGAGGTGCAAAACAGCAGCCCCGGAGGGTCATCCAGGTGTGGCCAGTTGCATCGTTTACGAAAAACCTGGACGCGTCGGAGGAGACTGCATGTTTTGAAGTTGCGTGTGAACAGGAGGAGACACTGTAACACACTTTGACCAGCGCTTCCAACACTTCGTTACGGAGCCAGTCACGTGTACCCGAGCGTGAACTGACACGGATTGTGGCGGACTTGTAACAGACCGAACGACCCCCCCCCCCCCCCCCCCAAACTTTTAACTAAAAAAAAGAAATATCTATTATCTCAATTAAAACATTTATCTTTTAAAAAAATTCTTTAGCAGGTTTTTGTGTTTTGGGTTTGTTTGTTTGTTTTTTGGAGGGGCGGGGGTGGGAGCGCTGTTGACAGCCGGATTAGGGCTCAACAAACCCACCAATCCTTTCAATGTTTTAACACCAGTTTTGTGTTTGTGTGTTTCGATTGTGTAGAATTGGGGCACGACACTGCGGCATTCAACAACATGAAGACAAGACAATTATGGATTTACATCTGAGTCAAATTCGAATTATTATGCCCATAAAATTGACAGTCCACGTGTGTGCACGTGTGTGTCCGTGTGTGTGTGTCCGCGTGTGTGTGTGTGTGTGTGTGTGTCCGTGGTAGTCACGTAACCACCCCAATGACGCAAGAGAAAGAGGGAGGGTGGAAAGTGGGATGGGGAGGGTAGACAGTGACGTGACAGCATGTGCGGAAGACGCTAGTGGGCGGAGTCAAGCGCTAAGCTCCTCCCCCGAAGGAGCAGTAAGGTAGGTAAGTTCGGGTTGAAGACGGTCCTGTCATATATATATATCACCAGGTGACTGTCGAATTCCTCCAGCATTCAGCTTTCGACAGTGACCAAGTGAAGACGTGCTTAGTTCAGTACCTTTGGCGTGCCTTAGCTTCTCAAGTTTACAGTGCCTTCTGGCTGACTACCCTGCCCATCTGACCAAACCACAAGAATATCGACTCACAAGGTAAAGTATTTTGATGCACCGTCGTAATTTGTCAGTAAATGTTTCATCATCACAGCCAACTGACAGTCTCGCTTACATGGATTTCACTTTCTCCTGTATAGCACACTTGTGACAAGCACGATGAACGATCTGACAGTTGCGGACCGTTTGTTTCGAGTTTCGTTTCTCGAGATTGTTTTCTCTTTGCCGTGCCCCTTGATATATTCAATTACGTCGACTCAATGTCGACTAAAACATTTCATGAGAAAAAGAAAAACATTTTTGTAATGCCACTGTCACAGTCTTACTGTGTTACCATTTAAAAAAGTTTAAAAATTAACCTAGAGAAGGATCTGTCATTTGAACATTTGCTGCTGTCTTCAGCTTTGATATACATGTACCTCTAGCTTGTAGATGGGTTGTACTTTCCGACGATTTGTCTTTATTGGCATCCCACATACACATGCCGTCTTACGTGTATTTTGTCAGTGTATGACAAACGGCTTTAACGGAGCGAATATTTTGACAATCAATGGAAGTCCAGATAAAAAAAGTTACGTGTATACGCAGTGTCTGTACAGGCAGATTACAATGTTTTATTTCCGCGTTGTCAATGAGATTAAAATGTCTTCAAGGAGTGGCAGTTGTCACTCTTTCATCTGCTCATACTGATTTCGGAACGGTATTGATTTCCGTCGGTAAAATAATGTGGTTAAATCAGTGGTCAACTGAAGTGTCTACCACGAGTGGCATATGCCACGGAACACATGTCATTTTTCATTAGCAGAATACGTAAATCAAATAATTTTAGGCCTATTATGAGGTGATTGTGATAATACGACTGTGGTATCCTCTGGGCATGGTTCTGCTTTCAGTCGTAAAACAATGAATTTAATCAATGTATTGCGTTCTCCTTTTAGGTGGCGGTTCTTCATCATGCGAACCGAAGTGCCAGCAAGTGCCAACAGGAGTCTCGTGGGCTCCCCCCTCTGCTTCTCCCTCCTCAGCCCGACACCGTGCGGCTTGTCGTGGGAAACGATCGACAGCATCCTGGACCTTGCCAGCGTCGCCCACGACCAAGACAGCGGCTGCAGCGGCGCAAACCCGCCTGGTAAAGTATTACCAGAGACGGGAAAGACTCCAGCTTCTGCTCAGCAGCAGCAGCAGGAGCAGCCACTTTCCGAACACGGCGTGAGGGAGTCTCGCGCCAAGGAGCAGGACCCCCTAGAGAAGGACATTCTCCGCAAGACGCGTCGCTGTAGAGCCAACCACAGAGAGCGTACGCGCGTGCATACTATGAACGACGCGCTGGAGGCTCAGACTGCTCATTCCTTACGAAGGTGCACATGGAAAGCTGACCAAGCTCGAGACACTGCGCTTGGCTGTAAAATACATTAACGATTTACAGACTTTAATCGACGAGCACAACAGAGGTGCAGGACAGACGGTCCTCCCCGGCTGCTTCTCCAGACGTTCTGCCCAATACCACCACACCAGCAGGCTTCAGCAGTGTGTCTGGTGGTACTGCTGTGACCAACCTCGGTCTGGTCTCCATCGAGAGAGCCAGCCACCTCCGCCCTGTCGACGTCAGCAGCACGTCCACTTACACCACCACCACCACCTCCACCACGAGCAATCACAGCGGACTTGCCCGTTTGACTGATTTCGCTTGGCAGGGTGCGAACTGAACAGCTCTTGCACGCCGAACGAATCTTTCGGACGGGTTACTCAACCTGCCAATACATCCTTCGGAGGGGTTGCCTCCCGTGCCTACCCTTTCGCTGTAGAGACTGATGTATCCTTCTGGTAATCGCTCACTGCAAAAATAAAACTAACATTTCCGTGAGTGAAACCAGTCATGCGTGTGCCTACACTACCACGTCATTAACACGTTGGAGTGTGTGTGTGTGTGTGTGTGTGTGTGTGTGTGTGTGTGTGTGTGTGTGTGTGTGTGTGTGTGTGCGCGCGCGCGCCCCAGATGTTTTTATCAATAAAGAGAGAAGAAATTTCAAACGGTTTATGTGCACTTTCATTATTGCGATTTTGCGCGTGCGCGTGTGTGAGAGAGAGAGAGAGAGAGAGAATCAAGTAAGCGTTGAAGGCGAATGTTGCAAGAGTTCGAGACTAGTTAATTGAAGCAAGTACAACAGTCGCTGCTAGTTTCTTCATCACATGCACATACATGCGCAAAACAAATACAGGTGATATGCCATTATGGTCAACAAATTTCACTGAAGGTGACACACATACACACACACACACACACACACACACACACACACACACACACACACACACACCGGACTGGAGACAAGGGATTAAATCCGGGGGGGGGGGGGGGGGGGGGGGGTTGTAACGCGATGAAGGCAAAGTCACCGTCCTGGGCCCGCATGTAAATGTCGGGGTTAGGGAGTTCAGCCCTGGGTTAGAGTCTGACCTCGAACTAAACTAGCTCTCGGGTTAAATTTTGGGTTTTGTTTTTGTTTGTTTGTTTTTTTGTTTGTTTTAAATCAGGAAGCGGGTCCATTCCAGCAAGGTGCCTATGCCGTTATAAAAGGATTTTTGTCTTTCTTCACCTTTTTTATTTGATTTTTATATTGGGGTTTCTTTTGTCCTAGTCCGGGTTGGGCCCGTAGCCGTGGGTTAAATTAACGTCGAGTTCTACATACGGGCCCTGGTGTTCAGAGTTCGGGTGCCCACGCAGCGCTGCTGTCCTCTGGACGTTCCCGCAAGCCCTGGAGCGGAGTAGCCTCCCAAGTCAGCAACGAAAGGCAGTCGGTGCTTGCGTCACCCTGGCGCCCACGGAATGGTCGCGCCCAAACATCCAGCCACGGCCCTCAGGCTCAGGGCGAGGAATGCAGGGAAGCAGAACAGAGAAACAGAGAGGCCTGGAAGGCCGACTTAAATCCGACGGTTCCTAAGGGCCGCTGCTACACGTTGCCAGGATTGGTACTTGCAGGGCTGGCAACGCTGGCAACCCTAATTAAATCGCTGGCGGCCAGCTGGCAAATCCCCCTTGCCGGTGCTGGCGCTGGAATAGAAAGCCGTTCTATTTTTCCTGGCAGCCAGCTAGCCACAGGCAGCCCGTACAGCCAACTGACCAATCACTGCCCAAACCTTGCAACGCCGCAGGCTGCGTGTGCCGCGGAACACTTGCCCGCCAGCAGGCAGCCGAGTACGGCAACATGCAGACTGGCAGTCGTGTAACCGTGCGCTTAATACACACCGTCACAACCAACCCCGCCTGTAGTGCTAGGCTTTCGCCAGTCCCGTAGCATATTTCGTAAAGGTATCATTAAAGGGGGAGCCGGGGTGGTCGAATGGTAGAGCGTTGGACTTCTAAGGCTCGGGTCGTGAGTTCGATCCCGACTGGGGCCAAATATTTGTGCTGGCTTTTTCATCGTTGCCCCGTCTTTGATATCACCCAATGTGGTGGAAAAGGACGTTAACCCCCCAAACACCCACCCACCCATCATTACCAAATTACTAACACAGACCCTAAATGCAACTACAGTGCACGAATTAAGTAGCTAAACATGCCAGGGCAAGACAAGTACGCTATATTCACATCAGTGCACAATACGGCAGGTTAGACGCCCACCACCCTCAGACTACTGATCGGCCCATGCGGGGGGGGGGGGGGGTTGGGAGTTTAACGTCCTTTTCAATCACGTATGGGTGATATCAAAGACGTGGCAACGAGAAAAGGGCCAGCACAAATATTTGGCCCCAGCAGGGATTCGAACTCACGACCCGAGCATTGAAGACCCGGCCCATACAGACTAACACCCCCCCCCCCCTTTCCAACCAACGCTGGAATGAGGAAGGAGGGTGTTTGGGGGTTTAAGGTCCTTTTCCACCACATACGGATGATATCAAAGACGGGGTAACGATGAAAAAGGCCAGCACAAATATTTGGCCCCAGCCGGGATACGAACTCACGACCCGAGCATTAGAAGTCCAACGCTCTACCATACGGAATGAGTAGGGACGACCTAGGAATAACTACACGTAGTACCAAAACCTACCCCGGGTAACCCGCCTGGCTTCACGAAACCCAGCAAAGGAGATCCACCTGCTCGCTGCTGAAACGACCGGACGACGGTCCACAACAAATGCCAACGAAGGCAACGTTAGAGAGACGAGCTCATACGAGACGTCTTTTCGAGTCAAAGCGCGGAAGGCGAATGTGCTCAGAAACGAGTCGGGATTGCGGGCTAGGCCTGAGTTGTGCACGGAGTGTACGAGAAAATATGACCACACTCACAACATGAAATACTTGAACAACTCGATGCAGGACAGAAACACACGTGCGACACGGCACAAACAGTCAACGCCACAGGACCACGTAATGTGCAGAACACTCCGCCAAAGCGGTACTTTGTTCTGGCAGCAGAAAAGGCTCTCTGGTGTGGACATTTAATTTTCACTGAGATTCGAATGGGAACCTGTTGAGATTTATCAGGTGAACATACTGTGCGTGTAGCTGTAATTTGAAGAAACGATTCAGTCTCTTCCTGTCCCCTTTTTCCTACAACTTTAGTTTGTCTTATTAAATTCTTCACGGGCAATTTCTCGGTCATGTATGCAGCTTGGTTCATATGAGCACGCTTATAAGTTTTGACTTGTGCTCTGACGTGCCACTGACGGCGATCTGTAAATTTGTCTCTGTACGTGAATAAATTCTTTAAACCAACAGAATGTAATTCCAAAGAAGCAGCTGTCATAATTTCAGTAATAATAATAATAATAATATATTACACTTGTAGAGCGCGGAGTTCTGCTTAGAAAAGCACTCAATGCGCTTTTGCTCACGCATACACACAACATTCACACGCACACATTTATACACATCAATACAGGCGGTGGAGCTTAAACTTAAAGATTAAAAGCTATTTTGAAAAGATGTGTTTTGAGTGTGCTGAAAACTGTAGGAGGGAAGGGATGTTTCTCAGAGAAGATGGCAAGGAGTTCCAAACGTGGGGGGCACTATAACTGAAAGAACGTTGGCCAAACGTTTTGAGGCTGACCCGGGGGAGCTTAAGTAGCTTTTCTGAGGATGAGCG